>JACEOJ010000073.1:1010266-1028909 GCA_013761285.1 Campoletis sonorensis
TCTCTCTCTCTCTCTCTCTCTCTCTCTCTCTCTCTCTCTCTCTCTCTCTTTCTCTCTCTTTGGATGATTATATTTCTCTGAACGTCAACATGAGTGCAAAGCTTCCCAACTAGCGAAAGTGCGATGTCATTTTTTCAATTCGATCGGTTGCAACGCCAAGTAGCCGCGGATGTGTTATCATTTTTTTTCACTTTGTCGAGGAGTGACCGCGTACTAATTATCTCGAATAATTGAAAAATTATCAAAAAATTGGTAAATCGGGACAAAAAAACTCATCAGTTTCGTCCATCTGACGGTTTTTCAATTTGTCAAGAGTCCTTCGTTGGAGCAAATGATTTTTTTATTCGTCAACGTAATAGTCTCGCCACAGTCACGTTCGAAAGTTAACTCTCAGGTTATTTTTTGAAAATTTGGATATAACTCGCCGGATAATGGGTTTATTTGAATTTATTTATCTAATAAAAAACATATTGAACTTTCGATAAAACATGAAGTTTATACTTTGTCGCCAAATCTCCGAAACTTAAACGAAAAGTTTCGATAAAATTTCGTGAAACTTGAATTTTTCTACTGCTCTCCTAAAAATTTTGACCTCTCACCGTTTTGTTTAGATTACAATTTGATTAAATGAATGAAAAACAATATCAAACTTCAAAGAATTTGGATGGAATTCGCCTACATTTTCGTGTTTGAAAAAAAAAAATTAAGTTTAATTACAATGATTATTGCAATTATCAAATTTGTTTAAAGATTTGTCAACATTTGATGAATCATTTCGAAGAGTCGTGACGAACGTTTCTGATATTGTTTTTAAGCCTCGTAATAGCAGTAATTTGTGTGTGTTTTTTTCTTCTACTTTCCAGTAGTATCGTTGTAAAACGTGTTGGCTGTAATAATTACAAAAGTATGAGTACAGGGGCTGACTGTATAGTGGCGTGAGTCGAAGAGGCTGATTTTTAAGGAGCTCGAGTCAACGCTGTGCTCGGACGTACGACAGGGGCGATAATGCGCGGTAATTCGCACTTCACGACCGGTTACGTGGGTTATATGTCTGTATAGATGGAATGACATGGAAATATGTATATTATGCATTCGTATATAGATATGTAAACACCCAAGTCTCTGAGGATATAAAGTTTCAAGATTTTTGCAAACCGGTGCATCCTGCATTTTTCTCTTGGAATATTTTCTCCCCACCTCAAATATTTATCAAGAAATTACACTTTACTTTTATTTTTTTTACCAAGTTTCTTCGTAAAATCTCATATTCAACGTTATTTTTTGTGCATCTACTTTCGTATTGACTTAAGACGAAATTTCGGACGTGTGATTATTCGTCGAGTCCGAAAATCAAGGAGTTTTTTGAAATTATAACAAAATTCATCACTTTTCGAAAGCACCCACGAAAGTTGGCCTACTTTTTTGTTTAATTTTTTAATTTAAACAATGAACAGTTGGGTAAAGAAAAAAGTGATTTGTACTTTGATACAAAAAGTTTTGGGACTTCTCGATTTTGTATAAAATACAAAAATACGATCCAATTGAAAATGTAATTATTAATTATTATTTGCCATTGAATCGTACATCGAAATAGTGGGTAAAATAAGAAAATCTAATATTTGCTTAAGCTGTAGCGAAAAAAATATCGATTTTAACTTTTTCCACGAGATTTTAGTGAGGCCATAACTTATTTGGAGTCTTTCGAGTCCGAAAAGAGAAAAGACAGAGCAAAACTTATGCTCCATCGTTTTGTGGGGAAAGAACGAGATGGAAGAGGCACGAAAAGAGAGAAAAGAGAAGAAAAAATAGGTAAAAACAGTCAGATGCATGTATAAATATATGTATACGTTTTGGTAAACAGAGGAGCAAGCAGCGAGAAAGATCTCACACCTAGGTGCGAGTGCCTTGGAGGTTCTTCGGTGTGCAAACACCCGAGGCCGCCGGCCTTTATGTTTCTGTCTCAAATTCTTTACGTGCTGGCTCGCAGTCAATTTCATCTCTTCTTTTGTCTTCCAAACTATACATATATGTACATACATATACATAAATAAATAAATATATATATATTTATATATTTATTTATAAAATACATAAAACATCACTTATGTGTAACTACAGGACTGTCGAATACTCCTTTCGTAAATTATCCGCAAGTATGAACAAAATACTTCGTGATTATTTATTCTGTAGGATTTTTCCATTTTACATGCAACGATTTTAATTAAATCTTTTCATTATTGTCACCATTTCCATTCAATTTATTGGATTTATCCATTTTGCAACAATTTTAATTAAATTTTTTTATCTATTGTCACCTTTCCCAATCAATTTATTGGATTTTTTCTTTTTGCAACAATTTTAATTAAAATTTTACATGATTGTCACCATTTTCATTCAATTCATTTGATTTTTTCTTTTTGCAACAATTTTAATTAAATTTTTTAATTGTTGTCACCATTTCCAATCAATTTATTGGATTTTTTTTCATTTTGCAACAATTTTAATTAAAATTTTTCATTATTGTCACCATATTCCAATCAATTTATTGCGAATTTAAACTCGAGGATCTCATTTACGATTTTTCCTGATGAATCCTCTTTTAGTATTCGCCAGTCACTATTTTTGACAAGATTTATAATTTCGTATCATAATTTTCGAGCATTAATTGTAATGAGATCGAACTTTTATTTAAAAAATTCAAATTTCACTGATATTTCGAATCGAGCTAAATTTTAGTATCTGAATTCTTGTTTTTTAGCTGAATATCCTTCAGTTTATTTGCTTGGGATTCTGACCAAAAAGTAGTAAATCATGAAAGTCATGAAGAGCAAAAGTTACGTCGAGTTTTTTCGAAATCTCTTGATTTTTTCTCTAAATAATATTTTTTCGAGTATTAAGTATTTTTTTTTTTACGAAAACAACGTTAGGCCCGGGAAGAAAAATGGATAGAATTTGAAGGAATATACAGATTTTTACTCACCAAGAGAATTGAGACCGTAACTCGCTTGATAAACCGTTTGCGACGGGCTGCTAATCGGTAATCCTGAATTTCCGAGACCGAGGCTCGAGCCAAGACTTCCGGAATTTTGTTGTCCGAGTTGTCCGAGACTCTGACCAAAACTCGTCATTCCCATGCTTCCTTGACCAAGTTGACCAAGACCAGGTCCCATTCCCCATCGGTCTGTTGGTGCGTGGAACATTCCAGCCGCTCCGCAAAGATCCGAGCTCATTGCACCGAATGGCGGAAGCCCGTGCGACGGTAGCAAAGCACCCGGTGTTCTGAACACGTTTGTAGTCTTCTTTCGCTTCTTCCATTTAGCACGACGGTTTTGAAACCAGACCTGTAACAAAATCCAAGCAAAGACTATTCTTAAAATCTTTTCATTTTCAAATTACTTCGTAAATCGATTGAAATTTTCAAATTTATTGATTCAAGGCCTTAGGACACTCTGGAGGCCGAAAAAGATTGGCTTTTTGGGGATTTTTTTTCAGAGATACTAAAAAATAAATCAAGATTACAAAACCCGGATTTTATCATTCATATCAGTGACTGTTTACAATAATTCTTTTGAAGCGATTTATTTCAAAGTGGCGGCTGTGCAGCGTTTTCGCGATGACGTCTCCATTTTTTCAGGGTCCACGGCCGGACTGACAGCTCCCATAATTTTTCAATCATAATAAGCCAATGAATTTTTTTCGATCATATATAATAACTGCTACAGAAATACGTAGTACTTTTGCGATCCATTGATTTTTCTCCAAATGGCGCACTTCTACAGTGAAAAGTGATAAATTCGCCTCAAAAATCGTCAGACAAGTGTTAATAACAAACGAACTATGCAATATAAAGAAAAAATCTTACGTAATCCCATAGACGATGTATTTCCAAAGATATATTCAAAATTTGTGGGGTATTTGAATTTTGGATTACAAGCTGGATTCAGAAAAAAAACGGCTTCAATGTTAAAATCCTACCAAAAAAATACGAAGTAATTTTTCCCTGCTGTTCTCTCAATTTTGGGATCTGCACATAAAAATAATTCTCCAAAAAATTCGAAGAAGAATAGAAAGGTTCAGAAAAAAAACGGCTTCGATGTTAAAATTCTACCAAAAAAATACGAAGTAATTTTTCCCTGCTATTCTCTCAATTTTGGGATCTGCACATTAAAATAATTCTCCAAGAAATTCCAAAGAAGAATAGAAAGTACCAAGGTTCAAAGATCTCTCGAATTGGGTTTGAATACGTCTTCGATTCGTTTTGATACGTCTTCGAAAAAGCCTAATAGCTGTGCGGAGAAGACGCGTGTCCATGGTTTGCTGGAGCACAGTCGTGTAAGGTATCACGTGAAACGATAAGGTCTCCCTCGGCGTTGCTCCAATATCTTCGACCCCAAACATCTCAATATATATATATATAAATATATAATCTATATATATATATATTTACACTTAGATTCCCTAGTGTTCTCTCTGTACTCTCTGTCTCTCTTATTCCACCCTGTACGCCCGTTATAACATTGCTGGCTGCCTCCATGGGTAGCTATTAGCCGACGTTATGAGCTGTTGATTCTGGCCACGTAGTGTGGCCCAGCCCTAAGCTGCCTGGGGTTCACGGGGACTTGATTTATTGATATCGCATGCAAAGCCCGTCTCGAGGTCTTGTGCCATTATATACATATATATACGTATATATAAATGTGTTTATATACATATCTATAGAATAATACGGTATATAAGCGATAGAGAGTTTGCTGAAATCACGAGGAAGCAGCTTCTGTCCTCTACTGTGTCTATAACACTGTATGGACATACTTTAAGCAGAAACAGAGAAAGGATCTATGATTTATATATTTCTATATACATATTATGTGCGAACATGAAAACGCGACTTATATGTTGATTTTAGTATTGTGAAATGCACCATCGAAATCATCTCCGTAGAATTCGTACGACTATTTGATTGTAAACAACAAATTATTTTGCAGTTGGAATCAAATGGTTCGTGTTTGAAATTTCGATAAAATTGTGGACTTGTCGCCAGATTAATTGATTTTTGTATACACTTTGCTTGGACTACGGATTTATGGGGCAAAAGGTTTATTTGGAATTTGTAGTTTTTTTTCTTTTCAATTTTTTTTATTAACTTTTAATGAAGATTGCGAAATAAATATGAGTTTTTTGGCAAAATGGTGTTTGTTGATTGACAAGACTCGGGAACAGGATCGGTTCGAGTGCTTTTAGCAAGTCGACCTAAAATATGGTCAATACATTCAAAAGTTTTGGAATTCATTAAATTGATAAAGTTCGATAAAATTTTATCTGATTTTTATTATTCAATCATTAAATTCAAGTTACGAAGGAAAGCTTGCTCATTTTTTCGCAAAATTTCTCACTATGAAGCAACGAATTGTATTTTTTTTCGGTTTAATTACTATTTTAATCAAATTTCGTAATCGATGTAGAAAACTTCTCGTTGTACCTCAATTTTCAGAATTTTTATGACAACTTGAAAATCTTTGAGTTTATAAACGACGAAATATTTCGTCGTGTACTGGAGAACGACAAAGTTGTCTGTTGGCTTGCAACTATCCATTTCGTACAGTACATGGATATGCATGATGTCATTATATATATATATATAAATATATATGTATATATATATTGTGTATAACCATAAATTAGTACTTTGGCATTAGAGTACACGAGGATACGAGCACGCAGTTGACTACGCACGCGTTAACAGTGAGAGTGAGGACGACTAAAATATACCAACCCCCGCAACTAACGCTCCTGGATTATACGAGTCTAATTGGATACACGAGATTTACACTCTGAGCCATATAGTATATACGCGAATATACGCGCATATACAGTGCATTCTCGTGGCCTTATTTCCTCTCAGGATCAAAGCTCTCTTCGTGTCCCATAGAAAATCCAGGACCTAGCTCAATGCTGAAGTAGATTTCTACTTTTTTTATATACTTATGTTGAATACGTCATTATTATCGAAATTTCTATCAATTTTTATTACAAGTATAGGTACTCCTATTGTTATTTTCAATTGCATTTTAATAAGTATGGACTAATTAAGTTGATTTAATGAATCGGAAGATTTACGTTCTTCTAGTTAACCGTGTGTTTATTAATTGGTGATGTAAAATGATTTGAACTTTTGTAAATTGAAGATTCATTTTTATTTGTCAACATTTTTGTATTCAATTTTAATAGATTTTCGTTTTTGGCAGCGAGAACCGTTCAAGGATTGTCTCAGTATTTATGTTTTTTAAAGTTTAGATTTTTAAAAACTTTATGTTCAATTTTCGTGACAATTTTCGATTTCTTTGGGTCGCCACAACGTTTTTTATAAATAAAAAGAAATTCCATTAGAAATCTGTCAAAAAAAGACCCAATTTAACATTTAATTTCGAAATGGCTGTCATATTGTTCATTTTTATATTAAAACATCGTCTAAAGCCCAATGTTTTTCCATTTCATACTAATGCATATTCTTTTTAGATTTTTTATTCCAGATAATATTTAAAAAAGTACTATTTAGAAATGGACAAAAAGCTTTCTAAAAAAATGTCAAACGTAAAATTTTTTTGTCATGTAGCATAAGATTTGTTTGAATAGGAAAAAAAATCGGGGTGATTATCGGATTAAATTAATCACTCAGAAAATGAATCATGAAAATCGGCCATTTTTGTGCCCGTTACACAGAGAACGTCCCTTAATTTCCGGATTAAATAGTCAGCTAAGAAAACGTTTTGAATCCATAAAACCGTGTTAGTCACATTCAAAAATGCGAAGTAGGAAAAATAGTTTTTTCTTTCCGCTGATTAAACAAATCCTATTAGACGAGCTTGCTACTTAGTTTAATACATATTTCATACATGAGATTTGCCTATGCAGGGGATGAAACTTACACACCCCTTTCCCTGTATTTTTTTTTTTTTTCAAACCCATCGTGCCCGGATTCATCGCACATTATATATATTATCGTCTGGTTTAAAAGCATTATGCATATAACTATATATTCGCTCGCACGATCGTTTCCGTCTGCCATCGCCCCCGCGCATTTTCACACCCTCCTCTTCTCTCACTTTTATTTTCACCCTGCTCCAACCACCCTCCTTCCAACGGTTCGGGTGCTCCCGCGTGCACGTACATTTTAGTCTCTCTTTCTCTCTTTCTCTTTCTCTCTCTTTCCCTCTCTTTCCCTCTCTTTCTCTCTCTCTATTTTTTGGCTGGCTGCTGGGTGCGGTCTCGACGATTTCACGCCAGAGTTAAGGCTAAGAGCTCGTGGATAATTCACCGCTTCTTGCTTTTCTTTTTTTTTTTCTGCCTTTCTACCCTTCTCGTACTTTCGAATGAATATCCATACCGAAAGGCCATTTTTTTCGGCCCTTGACACCGACAAATAAATTCGCAGCTCGTACAATCAATCGTGAATCGTTTGCTTTTGTTGTTGTTCATTTTTCCACAAATTATATTTTGATATTTTTTTTAATGGCTTAGAAAAACGATCCATTTTGGCGATATAAACCTTTTGCAAATGGAAATTGTGAAAATATTTAACATTAATTTCTCTTGTTCAAATTCTTTTCTTGAGAAAATGAAATTGAAAATAATCATTAGCAAATTTTCATCGTAATTAATCTTCAAGGTTGTCCTCATAAAAGCGAAAGATCGCGATCGCAAGTTTCCTTTAAGATATTTTCTTCAAAAAACTACGTAAATTGTCATGAAAAATCGGTTTCTTTATTTAATTTCGATATTTTTCATTACGTTTTTAATGCATTTTAATAATAAGTGCAACGGCAGTTAAATGGCGTAGTTTTAAAAACAAACGTTTAGAATCTCCAATATTTTTTTCTCTTCTCTAATAAATAAAGTATTGAGAGTAATTTTGTGCCAAAAGATATAAATTGATATGGACACTTGGCCAGGACTTGGACCAGTCACTCATTATGACTTTTGGTTGAAATAAAACGATGGACGGAAATTCGTGATTAAATGGTGGGATTTAAAAATACAGAAAATCCTGAAAAAGATATTTCGGAAGAGTCAATTAAACGGCAATAAAAATAAATGACCTGCTTCGACCCCGAACGCACTTAAATTTGGTGCATACTTTTTATTTTCATGTAATTGTTTATGCAGCTTGTAAATATACGTATAAATTTGATTGAAGGGTGAAATATTGGTCGATCGGATGAAAGGTCAGATTTAAAAGCGATGAACACACCTTTCGATGACTAAGACTTCCTCGATCTGTCGATATATCATGAATACTGAAGAAAAAAAAAAAAAAAACCACCTTTCGACCACTCGAAAGGATCGTCTCCCTGTGCGTTTGAGGCAAATTAGACAAATTGCTTTTTAAAAGTTGATCTATCATCCCAAGCATTTAAACACACACGTGTTTCACGTTTTACCAGCTGTTTCTCTTGTTCTTTCAAATCTCGTGTTCCACACACACCTGGAACTTTTATTATACATTTTTCTTTGAAACTTTTTGAGATTATTTAGTTTTCGTAACATCCCTTTAATCGTTTAAGGACTTAAGGGAACGCGAAGTTTCCAAAAATGGGGTCAACTCAATATTGGGATTTGGCACTAAAATAATCGATTAATTGGAACAATGTTTTGTTTATTTAAAGAACCATATGATTTTCAATGAAAGTGTCAATTAGAATAAAAAATAGTTTTGGTAAAAAAGTTTTTTATAAAATGCTTTTAATTTAATTTTATAAACAAAACGTTTTTCTCATATTTGCCACTAAAAAAAATTAGTCATCGTCGAGATGGAATTTGTGTAAATCGATTTCTGAAAAAAAAAAATCTTTTTTTATCTGAAACCGAATCTTTGATGGTTGGGAAGTATAAAATTTCTTATTTTGAGGAGGAAATCAGTTTTTTTGTAACTTTGGGAAATAATTGGGGTTTGCTGAAAAGAAAAAAAATGTCTTGGAAGTGATGAATTATGAAGAATTTTTGTACGTGAATGCGAATGTTTTTTTTCGATAGTGAAACTCTTTTGATAGTCGATAAAATTTGGGTCGTCTCAGTGAAATATCGAGCAACCGAGATTTCGATTGATTCAGTAAAAGTCAAATATCGTTTGATGCCCAACGAGAATACTTTTATGCCGAGTGTCTTTGGCGAGGTCGAAGGAAGAGAATTGAATGGTCTCGTAGAGGAAAACGTATCCAGGCTTTTTCCGAAATCGTAGACCGTTTTTTTTTTACGAACATATGAAAACACACACGCAAACACATGAGAATGAGTGTGGGAGGAAAAAAGAGATCGAAGGGATGGCCCAACTGTGGAAAACTGTAGGAAGGATAGAGACGTTTGGAGAGAGAATCAAAAAAAGGAAAGAACGAAAGAAAAAGGAGTCTTAGGGGCTCCCAAAAGATTTTCATGGGTGAAGGTTGATTCCAAGCGAAAAAGTCGAAAATGGTCCTCGATATAAATTCAGAGGTACAGTTATTGGCAGATGGAAAAGTAGAAAAAAAAAATCGCCGATTCTTTTATGTGACAAGATAAAAGAAAATTTTATTGTACATTCTCCATGAAAGTTTCATTTTATTTAATAATTGTCTTTATTTTCCTTTTCGAAATTCATCTGAATATCGAGAAATCCGATAAAATTTCGAAATCCATTTCAATTTTCGGTTAATTCAGGATCTTGTAAAATTCGTCACGTTATAGATCTGAATAATTAGCTGAAGTCGCATATTTTTTCTAATCGGAAGGAAATTCTCGATCCAGGTAATCGAAAGATTGAAAAACACCAAATTTGATTTTTAATACAGCGTGACAAATTCAGAGCACGTTGAATCGCTTATTTTATGGGATTGCATAAAACTCTTGTGAATAAAACCGTCGAAGCTTTTTTTTATTTATTTTTAATGTCAATAATTAGAAGGAAAAAATAATTAAATTCCCTCATGTAATTGACAGACGCCACTTTGTTTCGCACACATTCAGGTCTTTATCGAGCCGTAGAATTTTTTTCTTTCAAAGTGAATGCACGGAGAGAATTGAAACTGAAAAATTACCGAATGTAAATTCGGGGCAAATTTGAATTTTGATCAATTTTTGTTACGCAGTTGTTTTTACATTTAAAATTGAAAAAAAATTCATTGAAAAAATGACACAAAATTCGGGCTTCTCCATTTCTAGTCCGTGACAGTAATTTTTTAGTGTTAATTACGAATTTTTATCCTGTTTTTGGAAAAATCCAGACACAAAATTCTGTTATTATGTTTTTTTCTAAATTTTAAGTTCAAATCATATTTCCATTCTAAAAAGAATTCAATTTCCATTTCATTCGTAGCCTCCATTTTGAATTAAGAAACGTTTTCGTGCGAATTTCATGCTGTGTTATAATTTACAATGAGATCGATCGTATGCCAATGACTGTTGGAAAAGTTAGTCTGTGCGAGCTTTCAGAAGGGATGAGAGAAGGGAAGGGCGAAGAGTGAGAAGCGAGAAGCTCGTAAAGGGGGTTTCAGGAGGTGCTGATATAAATTGAGCTTGCCATCCAGGCAAGCGGCAGGGATCTCTGCGGCTCTGTGCAAGAAAGACACCGGAGGAGCAGCAACGGGGCAAAAAGCCATCATCGGGTTAACACACTGACGGGACAATATGTATATGTATAGAGAATAGTGATTTGAACAGCGTTCATTGAAGGAATAGTTGGCGTCTTTATTTTCGTTCCCTACTTGCGACGTTTCCTTGATTCAAAATGCAAAAAAAAAAAGAAGAAAAAAAGTGAAGGTTAATCGTGTAAAAATAATTGAATTAATAATTCGATTGAACCGTGAATTCGATTTTTTAATTGAGGAAAAAAGTGTTTGATTCGAATATCATGGAAAATACGATAAAAATGTTGTTGTTAGTGACAATTTTACCAAAAAATTAACACATTTTACAAAATATCGTACATTTTTATCAAAAAAAATCATATCGAAATCGATTTAGTGGCAAAATTTGTACCACGTTATTATTAATTTCAAGACGATCGAGTTTTGGACCGATGTGGGGCAACAAAAGCCAGATTTAATGAGAATAAATATTGCATAAAGTTGCTAGGGTGCGATTTGGAGCAAAAGATTGATGATGGTGTTCCAGGGAGCAGCGAAAAGGGGGGGAGGACCTTGCGTCCCGTCGGAGGGTGCTCCGATCGCATTATTTGGACCACCTACCGATATTCTTCACTATGATACTAAGCAACGTGTTTATTTGCAGTTGGGCTTATAAATACGATCTTTTGTTCCTCATTTGCTCATACAATATTATCGGACGACAAAATTTATTTGTGAATTTGAAGAAAAACTCAATATCTTGGAATATTTCAAATTTTTGTTCTTTAATTATCAACAAAATGAAAATGAATAATTTAAGAATGATTCTTAAGAATCCCTTCAATTCGATTTGTCCCTTTAATTCGAAAGAGTCAATAAATTTGTTTAAAAGTTTTCAGAAAAAAGAAACAGTTTCAAATTCATTTAATTCTGGAAATTTTTAATGAAAACAGAATTCTCAACAACAATACGGCCTCGATTTGAACAAATTTATGAACATTGATTGAATTCAGTTTTGTATTCAATTAATTAAAAGCGATTTATTGAAGAAGTTCTTGTTTATTAATGTCTCGGAGTTTTTTACAATGAGTTTCCAAAGAAATTTGAAATTCATGCTATCCCGAAAGTGATAGGATCATCAAACAATTAGATTTCTCGAATAAACCGCTAATCCAGAGGGTAGACTTTTGCCATAGTCTGCAAGAGTTTCGAAACTTGAAGGTCAACCGCACGGATCGGGAGACCCTCATCGGTCCTCTCGTTGTTCGTATTTGTCCACGGAATACGTTCGAATCTCCTGTGGCTATCGTTTCGTAGTCCTGAGAGCTTGGAACTTCCGGTTTTTGTGGTTCGAAGAATTAAGCGCCGACAGCGCGAGGTGAATTACGCGGGGCGAAGGATTCCGTGGCCGGTTTTTTAATTCTTCATCCTCTTCAGTCAATTTTTCAATATTGCTAAGAAATTATTTTTTAATTCGTTCGAATGAGCAATTATTTAAAAACGAAGGTGAAAGAAAAATTGAAAATTTTTCACGATTTTCCTCAAAATTCTTTGTTCCTCGATAAAAAAATCCTCGAACGAGCTTCCTGCGAAGCTCCCGACGGCTCCAGCAGCAATTTCATGTGCTCCAGCGATGAATACAGCTCCGCGCAGCAGCGCACAGATCGTAAACTTCATCCATTTATACTTTATTATTATTTCACGGTGGCAATATCGTTGGCCGGTTTCGTACTTTTGCGAAACTGCTCTGTTTCGTCCTGCGAACCTCGCACCGCCGCTCGCTCTCACTACGTCGTCAAATTAGCTAAAACTGCTCGTGGAACTGGATTTATCCACGTTGGAGCCAGAAATGCCATAAGCTTGTCGCCCGCTACGAGGATTTTTTTTCTCTACACTAAAAAACACGCCATCCTCGTGGAATCTACTTTAAAATATGCGAATGTATATAAGCATAGAAACGTGTGTAAGTTACGATGTCGTGCGATATTACACCGTGAGCTTTTTTTCTCAAAATTGCGCTTACGTTTTTTTTTTTTTTAAGAAACTGTTTTAACGTTGACGTTAATTAGAGCTCGATTGCTGGGGACACGAAAAAATTGAAAATTGTTGCCTGATTTCCAAGCCAGTAAGTGCTTGGAATAATTTTTTTTTTCAGGATGTTGAAGTTTGTTTTCTTTTAATTCCTTCCTATTAATGAAGGGGCAGAATTTATGGGCAGTCTCGACTCCGGAAGTTGAAAAACGATTCATTTACAATTCATTTGGAACCAGAGACAAAATTTGCGAGGAAAATGGTAACGATTGTTGGTACGAATCAATTAACTAAAGAAGGAAAATGAAATTTGTTGTTGTCTCCTGAAGATCTATTGTTTTTCAGTTTTTCTCACACACAAAATGGTTTGCGGGCATAAGTTAATAAAGAAAAGTTGTTGTTAATTGACTAAAGAACAACATACTCCAAATCCAAGGTCATCCAAGGTAATATGTACTTGCTGTAAAATGACAAAAATTGCAAACATTTTTATCTTTAGATTCTTTCGAAAAACTAAATATAGCTTCTTCGATGTTGCATAAAAATGTGTGCAAAGTTTTAGAAGGCTTCACCACGTAGAAGCCAAAAGATTTATTGATGAAAATGTAACTTTTAACACGATCTCTTACGAGAGACAACCGAAACCGTGATTTTTACCAATAAATATCTGAACGTTCCACTTAGTGAAACCTTCTAAAATTGATTACACACTTGCACATGACATTAAATAAGATTTATCCAAATTTCCATCAAAATCTTAAGAAAACGATATAACGATTGATCTACTTCAACTCCTCAACGATTTCTGTTCTTGGTTCAATAAAAAAAAAAACATCCAAATTTTTCACCTTCTGGTCTAAAATTCCAAGTAAACGAACCATCTAAATAGCAGTGATTTGTTGTGGTCAAATGATTGGAAGGAAAAGACCAAAAGGTCTTATAAAATGCGAGGGTGTCTATTCGACATTTGTAGAAGAATTCGAATGAGAAGGGCGTAAGTTCCTAGGATTTTGGAAGCTAAAGTGTTTTTGACACTTCGTTATCCATGTCAGTGCTCCATACATCGATTTATATATATGTGTATACACGAACGAATGTATAGTGATGTGTCAATGGATAGGACAAAACTGGTTTTAGGGGAGTGGGTGCGACATCATAACCAAATGGGCGTTGGATGATGTTCCCTTGGGTGACTGTGGCGACACAGCTTATCCATTGAGAACCCCATATTGCCAGGGACGCTTTTCCACCCTGTCTCATACTCTTTCCATCCCTTGTATGCGGGGTACATATTGGCGGATGGTCGAACACCATGGACCCCTCAAAATGTAGCTTGACTTGCGGCAACCCACGATATTCTACATGCGAGGAAACATACATCAACATTTGTAGAAGCAAAAGGGCATAAGTTCGGACCATTTAATTCGTAAGGTTGTGCAGTTTGGGTCCTTTTGTTTAGTGGGGGTTGATATATCGCGGGAGAGGTTACACACTTGCTGCATAATTCGAGCGATCTCTATGTACCTTTATATATATATATATATTTGTATGTATATGTGTATATTTTTTTTTTGGCTTCTGTTAGAACGAGGACGAGGACACCTAAGAGCTAATATCATTGCCCATGCATATTTATACCGCATTAAAAATCACCCTCCCTTAAAATGCATAGACCATTGCATAGCGAAGGCGTGTGTTCTGAACCTTCTCTCGCGCCACAATACACCTCTCACTCCTTCTTTTTTATCATTTTTTTTTGCTCGCCCTCTTGTCATTCCATAATTCTATGGGTTGCCCTCGGGTTTCGAGATTCTTTTTTTTTTCTTCATACATCTTTTACTTATTTTGCCCTTTTTTCGAAGCAAAAATGAGAACGTCCTTGTTGGTGGGGCACGAGTTTGATAAAAGCAAATTTTACAAAGATGATGAACTTTCGTGATGGAAAAATGATCATGTCCTGCAGATATTTGTGCATTAATAATACTCTCGGTTGAGACACGATGTCAATGAAGAGAAAATTGGTGAGAAATGATTATGGAAAACAGAGTGTCATAAAATCGAAGTGATTTAGGGACTTTTTATTAAAGAGTTTCGGTACGAGTCATACGATGGTTCAGCTTATCTTTAGGGATAATCAGGGGGGGAAGTTCTATTGTTTTCAAGCAAAGTGCTAAGTTGACACAACAAAATTTCGTACAAAAATTACATGATTACTGAAAAATTGATCGTTTCCATTGACAAAAAAATGAATAATTAATAAACGATGAAGACGAATTATTTCATTTTCTGGTGGCATTATTGTAATGATATTTTGAGTGGTTTGACAGTTTTTTATAACTTTTTTTACATTTTTTCGTATCGTTTCATGCACATCACTGAAGTTTAGGGAGAGCGTAGGCAGGTCTCTGTGTTAAAAAGTGACTTTTCATTTGAGAATTTTGTGGAAACGGTGTAGACAATCGTTTTGAAAGTTGGAAGACATATTCAGGATAAGTCAAAGAACGTACTGTAGAAATTTGAATGAAATGGTAAAATTTGGTCACTCGTACCGAAACTCCTTAATCAGAAGCCACGATTACTCTTGTACGTCTTTTTCGTATTTTTCGAAAACGAATAATGATAGTAATAAACATAATAATGTATAAATGCCTTTTAAGGAAGCAGTAAAAGTCATTTTTACGATAAAAGGCAATAAAAGGGATCCCCAGATTCAGCACGTGCACTAAAACTTATATTTATATATATAATCCACCAGCAAAGACCTTCTGGTATTATATACATAAATATATACGTATATATATGTTTATACAAAATATAGAGCTCGCACTTGTTCGTCCCGAAGGACGAACCGCGAGAGAGACAGGATCGGTAACGTGCACCATCAGTCCGTCGGTGCTTTCGTTCCCTTGGGACGCTTTGAAAGCAATGCTGCGTACCCGCCAGCCACCAGTCTCCCAACGCATATGTGCTGACTTTCTTTCTCTCTCCCCCACCTCCAAAAACTCTCTGACACCACGAACACAATTCTACTCTCCATTTTTCTTCGATGCATCCCTTTTCTCGACCCTGGTCCCTTCCTTCACACCCTCCTTTCCCTCAACACAGATTCACCGACTTAACGGACCCCATCATTTTATCCTTACTCGGGAACAAATGATCCGAGACCTTTCGAGACTGTTGCTTTCTCATTGTTTACCATACACGCCCTAACAATGTTCGTTTTTCCTGCAGATAACATCGAAACATCTTAAAATCCGGGAACTTGGGACAATTTATTAAATTATTTATTTTGAATACAGGAAAAAAGGATTTTTCAAAAACCGAGTTCTCGAAATAATTGAAAAAAAAAAAAAATTAACAATCCTCTTCATATTATTTTATAAGAAAAATAAATAAATATACTCTTTTATACGATCTGCGATCTAAGATTGTCAAAAACTACAAATCGGAGAATTTTTTCAAAAACCTAGTACTCGAAATAATAGAAAAAACCAAAATTTAACGATTCTCTCCATATTCTTTTATAACAAAAATAAATAAATATACTTTTTTACACTATCTACGATCTGAGCCTCTCAAAAACTATAAATCTGAGAATTTTTCAAAAACCGAATACTCGAAATAATTGAAAAAAGCCAAATTAAACGATCCTCTTCACATTATTTTATAACAAAAATAAATAAATATAGTTTTTTACACTATCTACGATCTCAGACTCTGAAAAACTCCAAATCTGAGCAAGGACAATGATATAAAGAGTAAATAAATTAAATTACAGAAATCAGAAACAGTTAAGGATCAATTTTATCCATAAATGTTGTCGCCATTAATCGTAACATTTAGGAAACCGTTTTGGTGTCTTTAAAAAGTTGAAACGACTTTGAGATTGCTGTATCCTCGTAACCAGTTTCCCTGAATGATTCTGATCCTTGCTTAGTCTCGTCGTTTCCACACAAAAGCTTTCGTCGTATCGTTTGTTCATATAGATATAGAAATATATATAAAGATGCACGGATATACGACGGCAAGATCGTATTCCATAAAATTGCACACATTCGGTGAGAATAGCGGTTCATTCGAGGCCCCGAATCGTTGGGAGTAATCGAAAGGACCCTTCAAACCTACGAACGAGCAGTTACCTCGTGTAGTTAACTTAAATGCCTGTTAGCAGACATTAACTGCTTTTCCACGTGTCTGTGAACCAATACGTTGTCTATAGATATATTTTATATACAAATATATATAGATATATGAATAAATAAATAAATATATAAACATGTATTTTGCTTGAAGCCATAGGATCGGAAATTTGTACAGACACAGAAGCAAATGCAGCATATCTATTGGAGTGCAGATGCATTTCAACGACTGCAGTTTTAATCGTTAGAGGTAATTACGATGAAAATTAAATCGTTCGATCGAATAGTTTGGTGTCGATGGACGAACGTATCCATGGCATTATAATCTTTTTCGTAGGAACTGTAACAAAGTTTTTTTTTTGTTACACTTTGAGAGCACGGTGTGTGTGAATTGATGAAAAATAAAAGTTCAACGAACCTGCGAATAGGAAAATCGAATCGAATTTAAAAAACAAGAAAGTTTGCTCGAAAACACGAATCGAAAAGCGGCGGAGCTCTCACTCTTTCGTGACACGTTCACGGATTCGTTGGACGCCTCACACAAATACGCGAAATTAAAAACATTAAGTGCCAATACGAGGGGAATTACTCGTGCGATTCTACTTAATCGAACACACCTCTTTTATCGCTTGAAAAAAAACGACACGTAGTCGATGAGAAATGGAAATTATTGGAGTGGCAATTGGCCGGAGTAATATCCTGCAAAAAAAAATGTAATTATCTGTAAAAATAAAAATCGTCCATCAAATGGCGTGGCGAGGATGTCAAATATTTGAATTTTTTTCGCTGAGTCATCGTCTGTAAGTTTTAATGAACGAGAAAATGAATGAAATCTCTTACAGTTTTGTGTTTTGCAATATTTGTGGGTAAAAAGAGATGCAGAATTATTGATTCGAAGCTTTAGATTATTTTGCAGCATCAATTACGAAAAATTGGGGACAATTTTGTCTCTTCAATTGAATTGCTTCATTAAATTATCGAGTATTTCTCAAGATATTTTTTGTCAATTGTTAATTGAACAAAGTGCAGTATTTTCATGAATCTTTTATCGTTACAGTCTGTCCATTTTTTTCTGTGCAAAGAATTGAGATATTTGAAAGGAAAAAAAAGAAGAAAAAAAAAAATACTTCGCATACAAAATTAAAACACTGCGGTGCATATTCTTTCGATGCTGGAAGCTCCTTTCGAAGTATTTATTTTTATTTCCAAATGGACGGGTCTCGTTACAACATAGGAGTGGAATTGATAAATGCGACAGTGGAGATAAAAAAAAAGGAAAAAAAGAAAAGAAAAAAAAAAAAAAAATCCGAACGGTCTCATCGGTTTTGCAGGCGTCACGGACGTTTTTAATTCGACACGACCCGATTTTACGCCAACATCATTCGAATGTCGCATCCCTTTTCTGTCCGGGCCGCCCGCCCGCCCGATGCACTCGAAACTTTTGTACATTTATTTCGCCAGCTCTATCCAGTTTCCACCAACGCTCACATCGTACATTTTAAAACAGTCTGTCCACCATTTTTATCCTATATATGTCCATAAAAATGCTCTATATATATTTATCTGGTCCGATGCTTAATTGATTTTGTGCCCTGGACAAAAAGACCCCACCCCCCTTTTTTCAACCCCCGTTCGCTCAACTGAACTCTCGCCTACTTGCATCCAAGCCAGACGAACCGCGAGTCATCACTGCAACGAGAAATGCTCAATTGTCATTGAAAGCTTCGAATATTTTAACACCCTCTGCCACCGACAAAAAGTCACCTCAACAAAATGAACAATTAAAACGAAATCGAAAATAAAATGATTAAATAATGAATTCTAGATTCCAAAATGTGCATCGGTTCGAAAAGTTCCCTAGACGTCGATTCATTCGTC
>JACEOJ010000073.1:1031204-1139596 GCA_013761285.1 Campoletis sonorensis
AAAGCCAGTGTTGGATCAAAACGTTGAGTTCCAATAGTTGGCTGCCATTTAAAAGCTAGTGTTGGATCAACGTTGAGAGTTGACTTAACTTTGACTTCCAATAGTTGGCTGCCATTTAGAAGTGTCAAACGTTGGTTGCCATTCAAAAGCCAATGTTGACTCAACGTTAAGTGCCCACAGTTGGCTGCCCTTCAAAAGCCAACGTTGCTCCAATGTTCTCCGAACCATGATCGTCAAAGGTTGGTTGTCCAAGCAGCTGGTTGGCTTTGCATCGTATATTCGGAATGAGCGATATTTTCATGGGGTCGATAAACCTTGACCACTTCAAGACTCGGACATTTTGGTCCATTTCTAATTCTCGAACTTAGATAAATTTTGTGTTTAAATCCATTCATCAATCAAACTAGTTTTGCCAACTCTTCGAGATTTTTCTTATCACGATAATTGACCGAAAACGACATTCTCACAATCACGACGTTCTCACGAATTTGTCACGATCAAGAAAATGTTTTTTTTTTTTCTTAACGATCAACCAAATCGTTTCAACGAAATATTGAAATTGTTGGAGTTGAAATAATTTCTTAAACAAACGAATCTTCTCGCAAACATGAAAAACAAAATGCATGCAAAGATCCAATTAAAATAAAACGAAGTAAAAGATTTTCGTATACTTTCCAATGCACACACGTATATTCACTTGAGTACTTAGCCGAGACGAGTCGATAAATGAAATGTCAAAGATTGAAAAACGTCCTCCAGGATGCTGCGGACGCGAAAACGAACAAGTGCACATATTTGCCAGCTTCATTAAAGTCACGATGAAAATCTGGAACATCTCGACCGTGTATACTCAGGACACTCGAGTATATAAACATATATACATATATATGTGAATACGAGCTCCTGGGCATCCTCACAAAACGCTTCACACCATGAAAGATCGCTGTATATAACGCCCCCAGAACCACCAAGAATATTTTTCCTTTTGCTTCTCTTTTTCTTCGATCTCTCACTCTGCTTGATATGCGGAGAAGCGCGTTTCCCTTGACTGACGCTTGCGAGTTTTGCGGATAAAAATTTCATGAATTTCTATTAGGCCCACAAGCTTTTTTTTTTTTTTTTTTTTTTTCACCGTACGGAATGCCACGCGATCAAAAAGTCTCTGGTGCTTTCGGTTCCTCACGTTTAAGCAAAAAAAAGGAACTCGCCCATGAGGAACCATCAACATCGTCTTTGGACCGAATCACAAAGTTTCCGGAAAACCAATTTTTTTATTCAATCTCGTTGATTTTATTTAATAATTGTTTATCCTGGTTTCGAAATGCAGTCGATTCGTGCGGTTTTTTTTCAATTTTTGTATAATCATCGTCAAAATTTCAATTAAAATCAACCCAATTCGATTAATTTTTCAGAATCCACGACTTTTTGGGTATTTTTTATACGAAATTAAATAAATAAATAGAGCTCGTCGGGCAGTGTTTCTTTTTTCAAAAAAAAATTAAATTTCTCCTCAATCACCATAAACATCGGAATGGAAATTTGTCCAAATCCTCTACACACTTCAAAGAATTTTACAGAATTCTATCAAAGTTATTAGTACCATGGTTTTTGTATAGAAAAATAAAGATACAGTCGATTTGAAATTTCGTAATTTTGAGATCGGGCTCGCAGTCAGTGACACCAAAAAAATTTTACATCGTGGTTACACGTTACTAAAAATGTATGGCTCAAAGGGTTAGAGAGGAAAAAAAACGATAAAAAAAAATGTTACAACTGTAACGAAGACTCTCGTGATGTACTGGCGGACTGCAACGACAATGAACTATTGAAAGTGTAATTCCAACGATGGTCATTCGTGACGGAAACTCCCGTCACCTGTGGCCTCGTAAGCTCGCTTTTACACCTGAATATTTTCTCCACTCCTACGCTGCTATATAATAGGAGACTATTCACGTTAAGTTATGAATAACTAAAGTTGAGGAAAGTGGCAACTCGTTTATACACAGTGAATCTGCGAATGTTCACTCTGCTAAGTCCATTAATTATTTCATCGTTCGACACTTTCACGTTTTTATGCTGCGGCTCTTTCGCACTGTAAATTTTATAACCTTTTCTCTTCCCAATCACTCGTTCTTCGCTTTTTTTTCCCTTCTTGCAATTTGCAAAATACGATTGTCCGAACACATCCACGATTTTTGGTTTTGCTTTCTTTGTTTTCTTTCTTTCTTTCTTTTTCACGTCTAATTAAGTATTTAAGGCTTTTTCCGATCCCAGAAAATGTACGAACATCTTTTACATTTTACATATTCGTTTTTTTTTTTAATTTGTAACTTACTCGAATAAAATTTGGGATTTTTTCATGGTGAGAATAAAAGTTTTTTTTATTAGGTCGTTGTTGTAATCATTAATTGTCAAATTAATTCGTCAGTTTGTTTTTTATGTGGCATTTTTATTAAAGTCTTTGGCGGTAAAAGAATTTCTTCTCCAGGAACTAAGAATTGCCACCAAATTTCGAAGTCTTGGAAGATGGTAAGGGGAGGAAACGCAACGAGAGATTGTGTATATAAATATAGGAAACAACCGACGGACTACCCACGTTGAAGGCTTAGCAACTCCAAGTTTGACTTTAATCCACGCGAGAGCCACCACAGTTTTGGTGGAGACCTTGACAATTGATTCTAAGACTGTCTTCAAGGCATTAACGGTGAAATACACGAAGCAAGGAAGGGAACGTCGCTGGCTAAACAAACGACGATCGAATAGAATTTATTCGACTGTGACAGATTTTTTTTTTAATGAGTAAATAAATCGAAATTTAAGGAGTTTCGGTACGAGTGACGAAATGTAACCATTTTATTCAAATTTCTACAGTACGTTCTTTGAATTATCCTGAATATGGCCTTCAAGGTTCGAAACGATTGTCTACACCGTTTCCACAAAATTCTCAAACGAAAAGTCACTTTTTAACGCAGAGATGTGCCTACGCTATCCCTAAACTTCAGTTATGTGCATGAAACAATACGAAAAAATGTAAAAAAGGTTATAAAAAACTGTCAAACCACTCAAAATATCATTACAATTATGCCACCAGAAAATGAAATAATTCGTCTGCATAGTTTATTAATTATTCATTTTTTTGTCAACGAAAACGATCAATTTTTCGGTAATCAAGTAATTTTTATACGAAATTTTGTTGTGTGAAGTTAGCGCTTTGCTTGAGAACAATAGAATTTTCCCCCCTGATTCTCCCTGAAGATAAGCTGAACCATTACATTGTATGACTTGTACCGAAACTTCTTGAGTATTTAATCTGAATCATATCCTGGAGGCTCCTATTTTGGTATCAAGAAGTATGGAAGCGTTGAAAATGAAACATTTTTTTTTCCTAATACTTTCATACAAAATTGTTATTGAAAGAAAAATTATTGTCGAACTTACTTGCACTCGACTTTCGGTGAGGCCGATTCTCATGGCGATTTCTTCCCTCAGAAAGATGTCGGGATAGTGAGTTTTACCGAAACACCTTTCCAGTTCGTTGAGCTGTGCAGGAGTAAATCGCGTCCGATGACGTTTCTGTTTGGCAGGTTTGTCATCGCCTTGACCGATCGTAGAGGCGCTCCCTTCAAAATAAAAACAAGAATAACAATTGTAGTGAGAATCAAAAGCTGAATTTGAATTAAAATCTTTCCTCTCAGTATAAAAATTACGGTCCAATTTGATGACGAGATTTTATTGGACTTTGACCAATGAAATTTATTATCATGGCTTTCAATAAACGCGCTTATCACAAATTTTAACACTCAAAATATTTTTCGAGGCGTGTGGGCCTGCTCCTAAAAGATTACGAAACCCAAACTTTCTAAAAATCCTAATTACGATTAATCTTAATTACGCAACAATTCATTCATAGGATTTGACTTACCAAACCCTAAAAATTCGATTTTTTTAGACAAGATGTCAAAACCCATTTCTTGCCTGTCGCCATATCGTTCCGACCTCACAAAAAATTTCATCTTTTTCTTTCATCCTCTCCTCCGTACCTCCTGAGGCTCTCCATTTTCTCTCGTTAATTCTTGATGAGCCGAGAGTTCGAAAACGACCCTTCGTGGAATATGTACACACACCAAGATAAACCATTTCGTGAATCGATTTTTTTCTCACCAGAAGAACCTAAACACAGACCCTCCAAGGAGGCAGTTTGTAAACAACAAAGCTTCCGTTCAAATAATTTCCTAGCAAAAAAGGATTTCAGCCTCTGTTCAAAGCCCCGTTTGAAGAATTTTCTAATGGAACGAATTAAAAAACGAACTCGATTATACTCTTCAACGTTTTCGTGGCAAAAAAAACGATGTCGTAGTTTTGGAATAAACTTAGAAGACGAATGAACACAGAATTCGACGAAAATTAAGGACCTTCAGATTTCTCCGGGTCGTTGAAATAGAAGCTATTTAGAGAATCTCCAGCGATGCCTCGCTCACGAGAAAGTCTCGGAAAAAAGCCACCTGGCGGATCTCTCCTGACACTTCGATTTTTTTTGAGGTTCCAGCGAACAGATTGAAATCGCAGTTTCAAAAATTCTGCTCCCGTTTCGTAAATACTACAAGAATCCTTTTCAGGCTTTGAAATAATTGTGAACAAAAATGTTTTTCTGTTCATGATAAAAATGAAGAACAACAAACCGATGAAGCGAATAAGGAAGAATGGAAAGGAGAGTTTCATGAATAAGTAGAAGTTTTTAAATATCGTCGTCCGAATGAAAGTAGCGAGATGAGTAGGTAAACCTACCTGCGCCGGGCATAGTCATGATTAATTCCTGATGAAGCGTGAGCCCTCCACCGGCAGACAGGCCTCCACCCAAACTCGCCCCGAGTACACCGTCCAATTTCTCGTGGCGTTTTAGTTCCTGCGCATGAACGTCCTTCGTTCCTGCGAACGTCAAAGGACAATTGCTTCAATTTCTCAGCGAGCCTTTTTTCCTCTTTCCAATTCCGCACTTTCTCAATTTACATTCTTTTTCTTTTAATTCCTCTCCTTCCTCGTGCCGTTTCACCGAGATATCTCGACTCTATTCTTTCACTCGTCTCCATCCGCCTTTCGATATCTCGTCAGTGCTATACACACAGTAATTAAACCTTTATTATTGACGATCTTCGCGACCATTTTTTACCTACTTATTTTTAAACCCTTATTCCTCCAATCAGCAGCTAGTCTTTCTCTGAATTATCCTTTTCTCTATTTAAATCGAGTCTCCACCATCGACACGTCTGTCTTTTTCACTTCATCGCAATCATGTGTGCAAATTCGTAGATGAAGAAGCCGGACTTTCATTGATTCAATAAACGTTTCCGGCTGCCATTTAATTCTCTTTATTTAGTCATTTTATAAAATTCTCTCAATCGTTCATTTCCGAGAGGTTGGTCCCCATTTTTGTAGGTTCTGACTCGTGTTAATTGTTGTATCGTTATTTTTTTTTTCCTAAAATGTGGGGAATTACCATAAAGAACGCCTTGATAAAGAATCCTACAAAGTTTCATCAAAATCGATCTGGCGGTTGCAGAGATTTGTTTGTCCGCCATGGACTTTTTTTTGAAGACTCGACTTTGGCGTTCTCGGCAAATTTGACAAAAAACGCTAACCGCAGTTAACAATTTTTTTAATATTTCATAAGGATAACATTTTTTGGATTTTATAAGGATAAAACGCGAGGGAAAACGTTTTCGCAAATGATCTTGTTTTTCGCTCTCTTTTACTTCTAATTTTTTGTTTTTAATTTTACTTCTAATATCAGAATAATAAAATGAGATAGGAACCGTTATAAACGTTTGGTATAAAAATTCAACCATTGATATATGTTTAATTATTTATTCAACTCGCTTAATATTTTGGTTAAGTCTAAAAAATTCTTTTAAACGCGCCACATCAACGTTCCAACTGTCAGAAAATCTCTAGCTTCGGGTTTTTACACTGGAGATACGCCATTGTGATTGCAAGTCGGAAGTAATGTATATAGAAATGTAGTTTATAAATTTGTATAGGAGCAGAAGCCGGTTGCGGAGGTCCGAGGCATCAGTGACGAGTGAGGTGTACGAGCGCACGGGTCACTTAGCACGAAGGTGCGAGAATCGTCACCGGCCTCCGCGCTTCTAGGTGAGCAAATACAACGAGCAAGAGAGTACGAATATATGTATACGCGAGTAAGGGTCGCGCGCGACGATCAACACTCAGATGATGAAGAATATGAGACAGACGACGACCAAAGAGTCCCACATTCGAGACGCAAACCGCGAACTTTAAATACATATATGTATATATAAGTGTGTACATATATATCTATACATACAGGGTGTCCGAGGTTGAATGGTCAATAATGGAAATTTCAATTTGGGCATCGAATTCTGAGCCGAAAATACTAAAAATGGTTTTTTTTCCATGCTTCTTGCTTTTACCGTCCATACTGTTCAAACCGTTAGAGATAGAGCAAAAATGTATGGGATCGATTTTGTAGAGCATGAAATTTCCTACAAAAAACTCCCTAGAAGTGTCTTTCTATCTTCGGTGGTTTAGTCCTGAGAAGCGTTCGTAAAGTGACGGGAAATTTGAGCTTTCATTCACAGCCTCTTCTTTCAATCGACTTTCGGCAATTAAATACTGAAGTTACAAAATTTTTGTTAAATACTTTTTTTTGGAAAATTTTATGCTCTACAATAATGGTCCTATGCATTTTTGCTCTATCTCTGCCCGTTTTCGTAGCTAGAACCTTAAACCGCTTCAGAAATTGTTTCCACAAGAAAATGTTGCAAGCAACCAAAAAATGGTGCAAACCAATAGAAAAAATGGTAAAGCTATTAATAAAATTGAACAATAGAATCCTCGTTTATTGAAAACTCCCTAAAATGGATTCTTCTCAATTCTATTGCACATCAAACCGTTACCCCGAGTAGCGACGGGTCTCGGAATTCGAACTAGCGACGGTGACATTTTCCACGTCTCCACTCCACGTTCGCACATTTTTTTATTTCTCAATGATCCAACGAAATTGCTCCTTAAATCTACGATAAATTATTATTGCTGCACTGGTTTTAACGAAAATAGCAAACAAACGACAACAGAATGAAAACCATCGAAAAATAGTTGGAAAAATATTCATCACGTGTTCTTCTTATATATAAACAACATGCATGTGTATATGGTGCACTTTCGACGCAACTTCGAATGACGTGGTGTTGCGCAAAAAATTAGTTTAGTTAGCGACGTTGCTCGCTATAGCATGACAGCTTTCCCGTCTCTATATATAACATGCATATTAAAAGTATTTTTATATCTATTTGTTTCTTTGTATCATGTCACTCGAAATGCGACTTAGTTGTCATAAAAATATAAATTATAAAAAATGTTCATCTTATTATTTGATTCGAAGGATAGTCATTTGAATATTAATTTATTGCAGAGATCCAAAAAAAAAATGGAGTAAAATTTTTACGAAGGATTTGCACAACAAAAAAATAACTCTGCAGGGTTTAATTTTTTGTTATTGTTCAGGATAAATAATATTTTTGCAATAGTCTTTAAATTATCGTATCAATAGTGTTTTTGAACGAATAAAAACTTGAGTAATTAAAGTGTAATTAATTCGACGTGATTTTTTCGATCGAAAAATTGGACTAAAAGTTGATGTGAGGTTTTTTTTTTTACAGGAACCTCGATTACCGAATAATCCATTTTTTTTTAAACCATTTTGTTTTATCGTTTTTCTGGATTGTTATTTTCGAAGAAGCTTTTGACAGGAGTTATTATTTAGTCGATTGCTATACAATGGACCACTCGAGATCGAAAGTACGGTAAATGGTGGTTGCGGTCCAAGTGGACTTTGGTCAATGGAGTAGAGAAAATGATATACGTGGGGCAGCATGAATGAATTCTTTTTTATGGCTCGTCTTGGTGGAGATGTTTTTATTTTCACCGGTCATTCGGCATCTCGAGAGTTTTTCTTTTTTAGCTTTTATTGGCGTGGGTGAGAAAAAGAAATAAAGAGAGATGCGAGGAAAGAAGAGAGCGATGAGAGAGAAGAGAAAAAGTTGGTTTAGAAGGGTTTACGAGCGTGCGGCGGAGCACGAAAATTCGGCAGGTTCTCTTTGATCCTCGTATCGCTACAAACCGCTCGACCCGGACAAAGCGGGATTCTCAAATAATGCGAAAAAAAGTGCAATTATTAATTCATTTTTTTTGAGTTATTCGACAAATCATTTTTTCGCGTTTAGCAAAATTTCCGAGCATGTTGTCTTTTGATCACGAGCTCCGACGGATCGAAAAAATTCAGTCCAAGTTTTTCTCGAGATTTCAATGAAGTTGTAGCACTTCGAATCGAACAGAATTTTATATCAAAAATGTAAAAATAAAAATTCACAAAAACGTCGATAATCACAAACAAGAAAAATCATCATGAGGAATTTTGAAACCAGCATCGAAATGACAAAAGTTATGAATGTTCTATAAGTTACATTCGAATTATATTTAATCAGATTACAAATCATCGTTGATTGAGTCCAATGATCAAAAATCCTAGTCCCACGTGTACCGCGCTAATTACTAATTAATTAATCAACACACTCAACATATTCCGTCCGTCACGTGGTCGTTGAAATTCCTGATTCATCGGATTGAAAATTCTTCGACAATTAGGCGATAAATGATTGCCGCATCAATCGCTACAAACATTATATCGAAACTGAACGTATATTTTGCAAATATTTTTATCACAAAATCATTTTTCTCCAAATACGAATATTTAATTCAAAAAATAGCAAATAACTATGAATAAAAAATGTCTTAATACCAAAAAGAATTAAACAAATCAATTCTCAATTGAAATATTAAACAATCTTGAAACTGTAGTGCTTGTGTTTTTTTTATTACTTTACTCATGAACTTAAGAACTTTTTTAACAATTGAATTTTGGCCTTCGTTGAACATTAAAAAATAAAAGAGTTTGTATTTCGAATTTAAACACTAAAGTAAATAAATAATAATAATAAATGTTTAAAAAGGAAGAAATAATAATTTAAAAAAATGCATAAATCCACCAGTAATAGAAAAAGAAACTCTTTACGTTTTTTTAAATAAAATAAAGGGAGGGGGGTCTTACCGGAGATGCCATGTAGGGAACCGCCGGCAGAAATATTGTTGAGCATCCCTCCCCAGGAGCAATACTCCTGCACGCCCCGCGCCAATCTGCGCTCAATTTTAACTCACTTTTGTCCGATGACGAACAACAACAGGTAAATTTTATTGATTATTTGTATGTTTTTTTTCGTTTTTTCGTTTTTTTATCGGTTTAGTTCCCGAGAGGTTTAAGCACGAAGAGGGTAAAAAGGAGAGTATCGTGATTCATGTAAAATTTAAAAAGATAATAGAACTTTTCTTCTTTTTTCAGACATTAATGAATAGTATAATATTCATAAACGTTGTAATTATGATTTACCATTATTTATTCATAATGACAATACTTTTTTTTCCAATAATAATTACTATTTTATTAAGCAAATGAATTTTATTGTTTACGAATTAAGAACAAAAAAAACAAGCACGTTACTCGATGTTTCAGCCGTGAACCGAACTAACGGCCCGCACCTTCGGAAGGCAAACAGCGAACTGCCTGGCTGCCATATCCAAACTCCCCACTTTTCCCGCTGCATCGACTCCCAAACGTCGCTCCCAACCACCACCTTTCTACATACACACGTTGCCTCTCTTCCTTTCGTATCATCCACGAACGCCCACGAGAGAGAAATATATAAACCGGAGAGAGAGAGAGAAAGAGAGAGAAAGAGAGAAAGAGAGAGAGAGATCCGTGGAGCTTATTCACTCCCTCGCGCATTTGTGACGAAGCTGCGAGAGGGGCGCGTGTGTGTTCTCGCGGAAAAGGAAATGGTTCGGGTTGGGCTGCTGGTTTCTATCGCTTAACAGAACCCGCGACCGCGTTTCCCGGTGGAAGGGCGTAACGAGGCTTTATCTGTAACGCGTCCAGAGCCTTTTTTATTGCTATGTTTCTGGAACCGGAGAGAGAAAGAGAGAAAGAGAGAGAGACCGAAAACACACCAATCCCCTCTGCAGCTCACCCTCCCCAACATTCGCTTTGTGGGCGTGATATTAAATCGCTCCTATCCTCCGATTTCGTCTCTCCCTCGCCTCACTATACGCCTCAGGACCGTAACGGCCCGTTTTTGTTACCCGAGACGAGTTTTTAACGCGAAAAAGATCAAACCCTTAAACTTGATCCTCCTGAAACGCTGCAGCAGTATACTCTCGCCTTTATTTTCTTTGGGGGCTCACTGAATTACGAATCAACCTGTCGTCAACAAAAATCAAGCTGCCATTTCGATTAGATTTCATCAGCAAATCAAATTCTCCATTTATTTCGGATTTCCACCATTTTTTTAGACTCGATTCAAGGATTTTGTAGGACATTTTTCCAGAATATTTAGGATTTTTATTCCAAAACGTCAAATTCCACTTTTTCGATATTAAAATCATCCAGAAAATTCGAATCATTTATTCATTCATTCATTCATTTGATCCGAATTTTTTCGCTTCTAGATCGCAGCTCCCGGATTATTTAAAAAAAATATAAAACTGTCATTGAATTTCCACATCGAAAACGAAACAATAATCAAAAAAAAATCGAAAAAGTTGAAGTTTCATCTCCAAGACTTGAATCAGCAATAAAAAAAAATCGAAACAAACACAACAAATATTAAATAATAACAAAAAGAGTGTACTTTCGAATAAAAATAGTTGTTGAGCGTACGGAGGAAGTTCGCCGGAGAGTGTGAGAGTGTCGTTTGGTACTGGCTGTAAAACCGGTTTTTCTTTACTCGCACTTGAGAAGTAGAAAAAGAGTGTATGTACACGGGCAAGGGTTTTGGTACTCGCAAGAGAAAAACGTACGGAAGATAGTTGTGGGGTTAGTGGCATATGCGAGTTTCTCGGTTGGTTCGAGACCTCGAAATCTTCATAAAGAGACAAAGACAGAGAAAGAGAGAGAGAGAGAAAGAGAGAGAAAGAGAAAGAGAGAGAGAAAGAGAAAGAGAGAGAGAGAGAGAGAGAGAGAGAGAGACAGCCCTGGGGTTGTCTGGAACACCGGCGAAACATTTTGGGTCTGGTAGTTTTGTCCGCGTGCTATCCGGACAGCCTCGCGATCTCTCTCCCTACTCTTTGTCTGTTCTCTCCCTCGATATTATCACTGTGTTACGCCGGTAGGCGTATCCGCATTGAGAGGGATTCTCCAATGGAGGAGCGTAGCGCCCCACTTTGCAGCCAATGGTTTCCACGTAGACGCGGAGATTTATTGAAATTTTATTTTTATGGACGTCGAAAGCTGTGTGGAGCGAGAGCTGTGGCTCTGTATGCCATACAGTTACGTTTTTACACATATATACAAAGTTTCATGTACATATATTTATAGATATATATATAAACGAAGTTTCCACGATTCTAGCATTGCACCCTTGCCGAGGGACAGAAGGAAAAAAAGGAAGGAGGAAGCGAGAGCAGAACGAAAGATTGCTCTCTCGCCTCAACCCACCTTTCACTCCTTTATTTATTCTTTTTTTCTGCTCTCTCTCCACCCTTTTTTCATCCCCCCATAGCTTTTTCTTCTTTTTCATTCGCCTGCTTCCTCTCTTCTCTGCCACTGCTCTTAGATTCTTCGCGTCCTCGCTTTCTTCTTCAGTCTTCGGTGCCCGGATCTCGCCTCATCCTATTTCCTCCATACCCTCAGCTAACCACCCCCTTTCATCTCCTTTCCTCCCACCTCAGGAGGGATACCAACCCCCACAACTATATACCCCACTCACCCGCTCTACCTTCTTTTAATTCAATAGCTACCGTTTTTTCTATGCGAATGCAACAGAGATAAAGATATCGCCCCCTTTCTAGCGACGTACTTCGCCATCCCGTCCCGCCGTACTCGTAGAGATGGAATTTCTTGCTTCTTTTTTTACTTTTATTTATTGTTTCTTCTTTATACCCTCGACTCCCTTCATCCTCCTTTTATTTTGTCTCCATCTCTCTCTCTCTCTCTCTCTCTCTCTCTCTCTCTCTCTTTCTCTCTCGCACTCTCTCTCTTTATCTCACTCTTTCCCTCTCTTCGGTTTTACGCCACTTTGAGTTTCCGGGATTTTTCATATATTGCGCGACTTAAAAGCAGTTGAATTTTATACGCTTGAGCGAAATCGTTGATCGAGGTAAAATTACTTCCAGGATTCTTGTCGGTCTTTCTTTCTTCTTGTGCAAGAACCTTTTTATCATATATTCGCATAAATATTATTCAACCATTATGAAATATGTTTGGTTTTGGATTACACCATTCTTTCAATACCTTTTTATTATCATCCCTCTTTTCCAGAACATTTTTAATTGGAACCCATTCTTTGCTAACTTTTGCCAGATTCCCATACTATTTCATCAAAATTCAAAGACCTGTTGAGGTTAAATTAATTTTCTAATTTGGGTTCATTGGAAGTTTCATCAACTTGGAAAAATATTAAAAATGAGAATTTTAGCGAATCATCAATTGATAAATCCAACTCTACACAATGTTTTTTTTTTTTATCGACATTTTTAGAAGTTCAATCCATAATTTTTAATTCATTTTTGTCTACCTCTGCTTATTTTTTTTTTTAAATAGATTCTCTACAAACTTACCACCTCGACTTTTTTTCTTCGTCGTTTTAATGTCGAAGCCGATTGTTCAATGAACGAGAAAATATTCAACAATGAAAACTTTTTTGAATCACTTGAACATTTTAAGTCAAAGTACTAAAAACATTGTAAAAAATATGCCATCATGAAATATTGCATTTATCAGTAAATAGTTCTGTAAATCTGTCGTTATTTTAATTTTTCTAGCCTCGATTCGTTGATTAGTTTTTTTTTTTTTTTTTTTTTAATTATTTAATCATTTGTTAATTATATTTTTATCGTAAACTTTCCTAGTCGTATACTTTTTTGAGGATCTGGAAAATACTTGAAAATTCGATTAAATAACACGTCTGCAACTCTCCAAGTTTCTAAATTAAAGTGTTTATATATATTTTGATGAAAAAATCACGATCACTTCCTCGTTAGACCGATTCTTACTCCCCTTCGTGCTCCGGATCCTGGTGACCTTTTTTAAGGCCATTTGCATTTACGGTCTCGGTTTATAATCTGTAAATTATTACAGCCACATATTAAATCATCGGTGATTTCATGTGAAACTCTTATTGTGTTAATTCTCTTTCTCTTCGTTATCCAGCATTTATAAGTTACAATTCAATATACACATTTATATTTTATTAAACTTTTTGGCCAAATGGCGCACTTCTAAAGTGGAAAGTGATAAATTTGCATAAAAAATCGTCAGATTAGTGTTAATAACAAATGAACGATGTAATATAAAGAAAAAATCCAACGTGCTTCCATAGACAATGTATTTTCAAAGATACATTCAAAATTTCAAGTCAATCGGTTGAAAATTGTCTGAGTTATGAGTCCGGCCAACTTAAAAAATGAATTTTTGAGATAAACGCGTTCGAAGTTTTGAGTGGCTCGCTGCGGATCAGACGGCCTTGTACCAAAATTCGAAAACCAAGTACTTCGAGGTTTTTCCCGGCCATAATCTTTTGGGACATCATTTTTAAGGTCCTGAGAGACCATTTAAAACGAATAAAAAATAAAAATCGATTTTTCGAAAATTTCTAGGGTAGCCTTAAAAAAAAAAAGTAAAATAACGTTGAATTCCTTGTACATTGGTGCTGACAGACTTGCAAAGAAAATATGAGACGAATGAGCGTGCAAATTGTCGACGTGTGATCGATTTTAAACGGACTTGGTGCAGCAACAGCCGCAGGCAATGAACAGACAATATATATATTTAAAATACCTACATGTAGATTCTGAGAAGGAGGAGGAGATCGACGACAAATTGACAGTTTGTCGAACGCAGTTTCTCGTCGCGTGTGTCTAACTCAACAACATCCTCTTCATCATTTTCCACCCAAGGGGATTGCAAAATTTACTCAAACGCAAGATTATCAACCATTTATCTCGATTCATTTAAAACATTGTTCCCAAACTTTTGTCTTCGTTCTCTTTGGAAGGAATTTCAAGTGGTAACATTTCGTGATCCTTTCTAAAGAAAAGTTCGTTATTTTGAATTTTTTTAAAATTATAATTCAATTTTTTAATAAAATTGATTTAGGAAAATATTTTTTCATAGCAAACACATTAAAAAATTCCTTAAAATTCGACGAAAAAAGTGTACAAATCTATGTGATTTTTTATTTTTCACACTTCGATTGCGATCTGGTGGCTATTTAGAATCATTTTTTGATGAATAAAAAATTACGTTTTCGTAGCTCAAAGTTTTTAATTTTTTTTTTCTATATCCATGAATCTTCTTCAGAGCACTGTCCTCTCAATGCGGAAATTATTAATACTTTTGGTCCCTGTGAAGTTGAGCAACTTCGAGTGAGGTCAATACTTTGTTGGGTGACCACTGAGCCTTGCAGCCACTTATTAATTAAATTGCTGAGCGAATTAAATTGCTGAGCAGGAGCAGTTTTTCTGAAACTGAGACTTGTCCATAGTTTTCATCGATCTTCTTGCAAATTCAATAGCCAAGTAATATGATTCAGAAACAAATCAGAAAAACAAATTCAGAAAAATTAAGGTAGTAGGAGCAATAAAATGAAATAAATATAAAAAAAAATTTTGAACAAGGCTCTACATCCATAGAAAACGATCGATGGCAAATGTAGGCTGTTTATATATTCATTTCTGCAATATGTCCAGATATATATATAGACAAATATAGAAGAGTGATGATTCGAGTGAATTCCAGAGGCACGCGGGAGTACGGTTCGTATTGAAGGGAGAAAAGCTCTGATACTCACAAACGAGCTTTCCACGAACATCATATGCGTACTTGACGAGTTGGCGAGAACTCTGGGCTTGGTGATAAGGGGGATGGAGTTTAGAGGGTTGGAATGACGGGTTTACAGGGAGACAACACAGGTAGGAATGTTTCATATTACATACCTGAATCCGGGGTATTTCTCCCTTACGCTTTTGCTTTTGCTACTACATATGCGTTTGCCACCCTCAACCTTTCCTAAAGCAGCAGCCAACGTATAACCCTTCTCGCAGGTACACGAGGGTATGCAATAGAACTGTATTTCCACGTATGTCAAGTGTATATATATATATATATATATATGTATTTATTTTCGTATTTCTGAAATGACGAGATACCGTATAGAGAGAGAGAGAGAGAATGTGCAGCTCTTTGCTTCCCTTTTGAGTTCTCACGCTTCGCGTGTAACTGATACAAAGGTCATGAGACAATTGAGCTGTTTACCTGACTTTTCTCCATCTCAAAATTTGTGAAACGGGAAAGGAATTATCAATTAAGGTAGTTCGGTCGTTATATCGTTCGATTTTGTTGAAAATTTGGATAAATCTTCTTTAATGTCACATGCATGGGTGTTATAAATTTTAGAAGGTCTCACCAAGCGAAACGTTCAGATATTTATTGGTAAAAATCACAATTTTCGGCAGTCTCTCATAAGAGCTCGTGTTTAAAGTTACATTTTCGTCAATAAATATTTTGGCTTCTACGTGGTGAAGCCTTCTGAAACTTTGCGTACATTTTTATGCAACATCGAAGAAGCTACATTTAGTTTTTCAAAGAAATCTAAAGATAAAAATGTTCGCAATTTTTGTAATTATACAGCAAGTACTTATTACCTTGGAGGACCTTGAATTTGGAGTATGTTGTTCTTTAGTCAATGAACAACAACTTTTCTTTGTTAACTTATGCCCGCAAACCATTTTGTGTGTGAGAAAAACTGAAAAACAGTTTTTTGAGACGAATGTCACGATGGAACTACCTTAAATCTTGCATCATGATCGTCGTGATTTAAGAAACATCGAGACATCTTTGAACATTTTGTTTATTAGACTAATTATGGAGCATTGGTTGTTCAAGACCGAAAAAATTGGATTAAATCTGGCGAATCTACAGATTGCATGAAATTTTCAATAAAAATGGAACCTGGCTTTATTCTCGGTTATTTTTTTCTATTGACTGCCCGTTGAAAGTGTAAAGGACCTGAATAATAGATTAAAGAAAATATAAACAAAGAGTGTGCAGAAAAAAAGGTGTAAGTGAGTGCCTCATATGTTGATCGAGAGAGTTTTTATTAAAAAATTGTTACGATCACTAATTGATGCTAACGAAACGTGATTTGCGGATGAGTGTAATGAAAAACCGAGCAATCACGTGTTCGGAAAAAGTTTATTGTTACAGCATTGAGATAGGTCTCGTTCTCACCGTGGATTTAGTCTTCTCTAGCTTCGTTAAGCCACGAGCTTCATTCAATTTTCTCCAATTTGTACGAATGAGGCACCAGTCTCTTGTATTTGCACACAAAGTCGAACGCGTATGCGCGAGAGTATGTGGGTATTTGGTTGACAGTAAAAATCAAAACGTTGTAAAAAGGGTTCTGCGGACTATAAAAACACAAGTTTATTTTTATTTTTATTTTTTTCAGTGAAAAAGACGAACTGACGTAACGTTGAAACAATAAAGAAATTTTGGAGTAACCAGCAAAGCGAATTAAGCTGCAATTCTTGAAAAAATTGTATCTTACAGATTCAATATTCATATTTTATCGTTTTATTCATTCGTTTTATATATTTCCCCAAGATTCGAAGAAATTGCGAGCAGAAAAAAGAGGAGAGCGATCGAGATATGAAACAAACATCGATTCCAATTCTTCTCGTATTTCATGAGAGTTCTCTAGATATTTTCTTGTACTTTTACTTCCTCGCATATTTTTTTGTCGCTCTAATGAATTGAAAATCAATTGTTTCCACGCGACCAATTCTTACTTCGCTACAATAGGAGGCACAGCCGTAGTAAATTATTCATAAAGTTCTGAGCTTTTTTTTTCAAAATGGAAGTTGGCTTTTGACAACAACCGTGAAATTGATGTGAAAAAGTTATTGAACAGTATCGAGACGTTGTGCAAAAAATTGTTCAACGTTTTTTAAATAGATTTTTTATTTATTTTGGGAACAAATTAAAAATCGTTATTACAATATTCCGCAAAAAATTTCAAAATTGCACAGTTTCCCATGCGTTGTAATGGGGCACGATAGAAAAATCACATTCCATGGAATAACTCCGAAACTTTTATACAATTTGAAGCTTTAAACTTTATTTTCATATTTTTCTATTAAATTTGTATACTTTGAGTTTTTTTTGGAAGGAAAAAACAAAAATGATTCAATAATTCCGCAGGTTGTATCGAAATTTCAAAAATTCACTGGAAAGTTAACTTTTGAACGCCACTGTGGTGAGACTTTTATGATTCTGATTCAATAAAAATGATGTTGAACTCGGTTCTATATGTGCGAGAAAAATATCAAGTTATTTCACCACTTGGTTAAATATTTGCCTCTATAATATCGAATATTGAAAACAGGTCATTCCAATTTTGAATACAAGTCAAATATTGCACAGACATAATCAGGTGCTTTCAGGAGTGGATATTTGTTGGTAGACCTATGTTTAACGGCGGTTGGAAATGATATTTATTGGCAAGAATGAAAGCTCGCGGATGCATGGAATGTGTTGAACGTAAATAATCGTATCATGCGATTTTCCGACCTCTCTACAAATTTTCTCCTTCGTTTCTTCCCTCAAAAATCCTTTGAATATTCTATATTTCCGGTTTTGAAAGTATCATTAAAATTTATCCGAACAATTAGAGATTTCGGAAGGAGATTCCCGTCAATGTGACAGTCGCCGTATCTGTCATTCAATTTTTCGAACCAGCGTGCTTCCAAGTACTCAGATTTATAGGAAAGAGCATTTTAATATGCATGCCATCGAAAATGTTCTCTAATTCGAAAACTTTAATGGGGACAAATTCTCAAATGAGCGAAGGCTTTTGATTTCTATATGCTCACACAACTAAATTTAGATCGAAAGGAAGGAGAGATTATAAGGACCAGTTTTCATTGGATCTCGAACAATGATCTGAAATTATCAGCACGGACGCTCCAGATTTTCAAAATTGACTTTTTTGAGAAAAAAAAAACGTTTATCGCTTTAATCGATATTATTTTGCACGTAAGAGGATTATTTAAAATTCAGTTATGTTCGTCACTTGTTAGGATCATTGTTTTATTTTATTTATTTATTTATTCATTACATTATTCGTTCATTTATTCATTCATCATCATTTATTGTCATTATTATTATTATTTTTGCTATTTTTGGAGAAGTAGACAAAGAGTAAGAGTCCAGTTATCATCTCTTCCTGTTTAAATATGAATAGATGGATACTGATCCACATAATATGAATGAAGACGTGATTTTGAGCTAAAAAAGTTGCTTTACGATAGTGGAATGAGTACGAAATTTTCACAATGAATGGGTATGAAATTTTCACAAAAGTTGTATAAAAAGTTTAATTCAATAATTAAACGAATGGACGTTGGGTTCGTACAACAGGACATTTCATTGACCTAGAAAATGATTAGAATCGTGAGATTTGCAGGAAACATCATCGATTGATAGATCGAAAATTCTACGATTAGAAAATTCTATTTTTTTATTTTCAACGAAAATCAGGTTCCAATGCTCATTTCGTTCTTCGAAAGATGATCTAAAAAATCAGAAGTCGATTATTCTTAAGCTCGATCGTTTAAATGTTGCCTTCAATTGTTTAGTTGGGGAAATAGAGAAATTTATAAACGAATTGGACTCGTTTCAATTTAAATTTCGATTAAAAAAAAAAAATCGACATCATGAATTTGTTGCGAATCTCTCGAGCGGGAAAAAACGTAATGGTAAAATAAAAGCTCTCAAAAATTACGAATTAAAGTACCTGCTAATGGCTTCGGGGAATTTCGCACTCATCAGTCGATGATTTTTGAAAATTTATCGTTATTAATGTTTCTCGAGGTTAATGAAACATGCTGCAGTACAAATCCACTGTTCATTTGTTCGATAAAAATCAAAACTTGAACTTTGAACAATTAATGGAACTTAAGGCTGTAGGCCAACCTAGAATTTTCGAAAAATCGTTTTTTTTTTTAATTTTTTACTTTTAATGGTCTCTTAGGACCTCCAAAATGATGTCATCAAAGATTATGGCCGGGGAAAACCTCTAAGTACTCGGTTTCCAAATTTTAGTACAAGGCCATCCGATCCGCATGCGAGTTACTCAAAACTTCAAACGCGTTTATCTCAAAAATGCATTTTTTAAGTTGGCCGGACTCATAACTCAGGCAATTTTCAACCGATTGGCTTGAAATTTTGAATATATCTTTGAAAATACATTGACTATGGAAGCACGTAGGATTTTTTCTTTATATTGCATAGTTCATTTGTTATTAACACTAATCTGACGATTTTTTATGCAAATTTATCACTTTCCACTTTAGAAGTGCGCCATTCGGCCAAAAATCAATGTATCGCAAAAATCCTACGTACTTTTGTAGCAGTCATTGTATATAATCGAAAAAAAATCGTTGGCTCATCATGATTAAAAAATTGCGAGCGCTGTTAGTCCTGCCGTGGAAGCGGTGCTCAGCCGCCACTTTTAAATAAATCGCTTAAAAAAAACCAAAAAAAACAGTCACTGACACGTATGATAAAATCCCATTTTTCTAATTTCGATTTATTTAGTAGTATCTCTGAAAAAAATTCCCCAAAAGCCCATTCCTGTCAGCCTCCAAAGTGTCCTAAGGCCTTAAACTTAATGAAATTTGTATACAACTACAGTGCGAAGCAGCTATTTTACAATCGAAGGTCTTATATACATAATAGTTCTCGATTATGAACCTTTGTTGTAGGGACACATACACATTCTCGGTATTGGAGTACCATTCGATAAATTATTACATTCTACCTCGAACAATTGGAGTGGGTGAATTTGAGGAATTGTACATAGGAAAGTGGAAACGCGGGGGTTTGTCCGTTAATAATAGCCAATACGCGGCGGTTGCTAACGCAGCATCCCGTACGTATGCTTTCATTAGATGTTACCATATCGAGCGTTTCAATTTAACGTCCGAGAACTACCCTCAAGCCTCGTTTCCACGTCTATAATATCTACTAGCATCCCTTTCCTCCCTTCCTTCCCCTCTTTTGGCCAACCTACTCCACCCTCTTTCCATCCTATCGTCAGGTAAACCCGCAACCGTCGGACTGCGTTGAAAATCTACTCTGCCAGCAACTCTCCTAGTAGTGATTCCATCTACTCTCTATCTCTTTGCTACAACAGTCCGCCGCTTGTTTTGATTCTGTATAGTTACAAGCCCCCTCCCCCCCTTCCACTCCCCCTCCACCTCCCCGCGTACCGCCCTCTTCATTTGTACTCCACTTGAATTCCAATCATATTTCACATTCCTTGGTTTTGGGTTTACTATAACAAGTTGCGCGAGCTGATCCCAAATATTTGGCATCGTCAACGCCGAATCCGTTTCGTACACGGTTCTCATCTGTATACGTACAAATTTATACGCACTTTCCAACAATTCGATTCCGAGAATAAAATTTTGTAATTCATCAGCGAATTCGTGGATGTGGAATACTCCTCATTCTCCAGCGCCAACAATTTTACATTCGCGAATACTGCTTTTTTTTTTTTGGTTTTTTTTTTTTTTTCAAATATTGAAACACTTTTTGTTTTTTAACAAATTTGTGCAGAATGCAGTCAAAACACTCGATTGTTTTTCACAATAACTCTCGGAAGACCTTTCAATGAGAGGATTTACTGAGAATTTTACTCGACACGCTGCATGCGCAAAAGTAATCACAGATAAATGAAAACTGTGTGCATTTTTAATTACGAAGAATTTTTTTGGTCTGCTATCGATATATCAATTCGAGTGTGCCAGCGAATTACTACAATTCGCAGTACAATCAATCGATCCCAATTATCACTAGAAATTCATTGGATACTCGTTAACAAAAATTCCTCAATGCATTCATTTTTTTTTTGGTTTTTTTTTCCAAGATTCTGGTGGAAAGATTTTTATCAAAATTTGTCAAAATTTTGAGAATATTCTGCATAGGAAAACGCTTTGGAGGAACGAGTTCCTTGAGGTAGTTCTTTCGTGACATTCGAATCGAAAAATTGTTTTTCAGTTTTTCTTACATACGAAATGGTTTGTGAGCATAAGTTAATAAAGAAAAGTTGTTGTTCATTGACTAAAGAACAACATACTCCAAATTCAAGGTCATCCAAGGTAATATGTACTTGCTGTATAATTACAAAAATAGCAAACATTTTTATCTTTAGATTTCTTTGTGATTTTGTGATTTTGTACTTTGTGATTTTGTAAAATTGTGATTTTTACCAATAAATATCTGAACGTTCCGCTTGGTGAAACCTTCTAAAATTTATCACACACGTGCAGATGACATTGAAGAAGATTTATCCAAATTTCCAACAAAATCTTAAGAAAACGATGTAACGATAGAACTACGTTAAATAAAAAAAAAGATCACATGTAAAGGTAAATGCAGAACATGAGACTTTTTTCTTTTCATTTTTCTTTGAGGACAAGGTAACGATACGAACTTTGGTAAATAAGAAGCCGAAAGAAGGTTTACACGAAAGCAATGTATGGGTTATTAAGAAATAGAGTCTTTTTGAATGTGTGTTCTATACTTATCCAGAGTTTGAGAGAATTGTTTTCTTCGGTGAGCACATCGAGGCTAAAATCCACGGGAGCCCTTACATGGTAGTGCTTTCCATTGTCGGCTTGGATAGTCCGTAGGTCCAAAGTTTAATTAGTTTTTAGAACGTATGCCACCAGTGCTAGGATTTTAAGGAAAAGAAAAAGAAGAAAAGAAAAAAGAAGAGAAAAAGCGATGGAGGTGGACAAGCGAGGGCGAGAGAAAATTTGTAGGGACGCGTAGTCCATAGCCGAGTTAAGTTCGTCGCGAGTTGTACTGTGGCGGATGGGACAATTCCGTTGTGAAGTTTTTCAATTTTCTCTGGACTTTGCCGACACTGAAGATAAGATGCTGCAGTCTTCTTTGACAAAGTGGAGAGAGAAAATAAAGCTGTGAGAAAAATTTGCTTGATGGTAAAAAAAAAAAGGCAGGAGAATTAGGTCACCCTCATTTTTTATCGTGGACGACTAGCCATTAGTTTTAATTATCTATTATTTAATTACAACAAATATTCGAAAAACAATGATATTTTTGCTATGATTCTTTTTTTCGTCAGTTTTATAGCGGAAATTTTATTAAAAAATTCGTGGGAGAAAGATATTTTTTGTTTTTAAAGGACCAATAAATAAATTCGTTGAATTAATTCGAGTTTCAACCCAGCCTCTTGTTTTCAAAGGTTAAGCAGCTCTGAGCAAAAAAAAATTCTCATTCTTAATGCCTGAAGCCTCGACTTGATTCGATTTTACAAAAAAAGAAAAAAAAACCTCGTGTTGGCTAAATTTTGAGGCGTTAATCGAAAAAATTAAAGAAAATAATCAGGTATTTTCATTATTTTAGTTCGGGACCCAAAAATGGTCATCGTTTGTTCCACCGAAAGTAGCTTCGGTAGCGTTCACCGTACCGTTGAAAAAGAGAGTAGCCGTTTTTCGATGGGGTTTCGCTCAGAGCTCTAACGAGAATGGATTAGGGTTCGAGTTCTGCAGTTTATCCAGTGATTCTCCAGTCTCGAGGTAAAACTCTTGAGAGATGGAGACGCTGAAATTTATTACCGCAAGAATACGATATTTCAGTCACGTGGTATTCTTCGTGAATACAAACGCAGCGAGTGTATTGCTGCGATAACGAGATAAGGTTATTTTCAAATGTTTTAATAATTTCTTTTATAATTAACGCGTAAGAAAATCATGATTTTGTGATTATTTCGTCTACTTGTGTTGAAGGTTGAAAACTGGATCTTGGAGAACGCGATTGGAAAGCAGTTGCAAAGAATTTCAAGAAAAGACTTCAAGGTTCAACTATAATTTTTGATATCGATTTTTTATTGTTGTTTATTATTATTCCTGCGTATAGCTTTGCGGGTTTTTACGATCTCGTCCCTCACTTTTATCCTCACTACACTGTTCCTGAGTTCCTGAGTTCCTCGAGTTCCCCTCCCCCAGAGTGTTGCCCACAGTCACTCTTTCCTAACGCACTACTGCATCGCATTCGCACGAGGACCATGGGAAACTGTAGAAAACCTTGGCCGATACAGGCGGCTATGTTTTCACTGAGTTTTCAGTTGGTTGACAGCATCAGGAACTCAGCGAAAACTGCCTCCCGCTCAGCGATTGATACGCCAGCCGGTACCTGGCTGAGCGGTCACCCTACCAAGTACTGACCGAAGTCGATGCTGCTTAACTCGTGGAATCGCCGGAGCCACGCACCGACCGCGTACCCATCGCTGTCGGTCTTTAAATCTTTTGTTTATCACACTAATTATGGAGCTTTAGTTCATTTTTCAATAAAAATGGAACATGACTTTGTTTTCGGTTATTTTTTTCTATTGACTGCCCGTTGAAAGTGTAAAGGACCTGAATAATAAATCAAAGAAAATATAAACACAGAGCGTGCAGAAAAAAAGGTGTAAGTGAGTGCCTCAAATGTTGATCGAGAGAGTTTTTATTAAAAAATAGTTCCCATCACTAATTGATTCTAACGAAACATGATTTCTGTAATTAGGATTTTCATGCTTTTTGTTTTATTCTACACTGCAATGATGCAACATTTTAATCCAATTTTCATTGTTCCACGGTGGTTTAACAAGTTCTTGTACATCACGATAGCGTTTTGTTGAGATTCTCGCCAGGATCCGAGACTGTGTACACAAAATTTAAAATAGTGTCCAAGTGGATTTGGAAACTCAAAGGTTGCTTCCGCACGAAGAATCGTGTTGAATAAAAAACGTGGTGGATGTTACTTTGTGGACATAAGCAGCCGAGTAAGCGGCGTTGGTAAAGAGTCCCGGAAGAGTCACCAACACCATGAAAACCGGAAGAGAAAATCACACGGGGAGACGAACTATCAGAAAAGGTCTTGGCGACTAAACTCTGCGTCAGGGAAGGGTGCAAGGAGAGGAGTATTCTGCACCTCTTGATCCTGCAGGATGAGTAGCCGGACTTAACGCTAAAACGTGGCGAGATTTACGCCGAAACTTGAGTCCAAACTCGAGATTTATCACCGCTCTACGAACATAACGTTCGCGGTTCCTATACTTTTTTTTTCTCTTTTCCTTCTCCCTTTCTCCTTCGCTCCTCTTCGGTCTGCTCCTTTCATCCCTCGAGTCTTCCTTTTTTTCTTCTCGTATATATCACTCTGTGAAGCCACGTTTTACCTCGCGATCTCCAAAGAACCTAACGGGGTCGCACAGCAACACACGATGATCTAAGGATATCGGAAGCTTGCATCCATCCACTTTCACAAGATTTACGTATTTTGCTGCTAAATCTACAAGTCATTGATGATCTTATGGATGCTCAATCAAAACCAACATTTCAAGGACATTTGTTATCCAAATATCTAGACTCTTATGAACATTTTATCGAATTCCAAATTTTTCAACTTCTCTTATAAAAATTAATTTTATTGCACTCTTAACCCAAGTGTTTTATTGTTAACTTTGTTCGGGAAAAAAAAATCATTAACGTTCTAAGGCCCCCGTTAACAATACCATGATAATTAAAACTTATTCGTAATCATGTCATTCTGAGAATCGTGCAATCTTAATCATTCCACAATAATCAAACTCTTGGATAAAAAAATTAAGCAAAAAATTAAAACAGACTTTTATCATTAAGTTTGTCATTAAAATAGAACATGTCATAAGACTTTAAAACAGAGATATTTTATACATATTAAATATTATAAATTAAATATAAATTGAATTAAATTATATTAATAAATTAATTAAAGAATAAATTTAATACAAATTATAACAAATAGACATTAAAATAGAAAATGTCATAAGACATTCGTCCTTAAAATGGACTTTTGTCATTAAGTCGAACGAATTTTTAATCAGGTTTCAAATTTAGATGTCACTTTTTCCACAATCGTATTTAATAAACTACCTTGACCCCAGATCATATCGCAATAAGAGGCTTTGTAGCGAGCAATTCCATTGTGTAGTAAATCGAGGCTTAATGTTTGGATTTTGACTTTTGTGTACCAAAGAATAGTGTAAATAACTAATACTCCGCAAATATACAATGTAGCCCATCGTTATCCTACTTTCTCGGCATGACACACTCCTCAACAAAGTCTCATGACTTTGGTGTTTGGTTTCCGAGTGAGAACGTATAAGTCATCACCTTCGGGAAATAAAATGGGGGATGCGATTTTGTCTTTATCTCTCTTGCTCCGGTTTAACGTGCGGGGGGTTGCGTGTTTATCTTCGCAAACAATACTTCGACCCCGGAACAGACACACCCTGTGAAAGTTTATACAGCACATTTACAGCCATATATACATATATAAATGTGAATAAGACTGAACCGGCAAGTTTATAGAGTGAAAAAGTGATGTCCTAATTGACGATTACATTCGTCGATACACTTCAGGCCTATATTTTATAATCCTCCTCACGAATCTCGTGCACGAGGCCTTGACTCTGGTCATTGTACTTAATTGGTCGCTCCCGCAGCGTCAAACGCTTTCTCTCACACTTACAACCCCTTATTTTATTCTTTCTCTCTTGTCATTCATGCTCAGCTTCAAAAGACTGCTGTCTGCTGTTTACTTTTCAATTCTATTCATTTTCATTATCGATCCAGTCGATTTCTCATTCATCCACACTTTGGATAATGTAGGATAGAACCTCTAACCGCACTTTTCAAGCATGAGAAAGTTTCCATAGACCCCTACGATCTATTTTAGTGAAGCCAGCAACGGGGTCGAAAACTACCCCAATCTTCTCGCTAGCGTAAAATGCTCACCGGATGCGATAAAAAGCTTTTATGGTACACCATTCTCTTCGGTTTTTTCTAACGAAGAGAATGATCCATGATAAAGTCATATTCGGTTGATATTCAATGAAGAAAACTCCATGGAAGGTAAAAAAGTTTGAAAATATGTCAAAAATGCGTTTTTTACTTCTAAAAATGTTGGAGAGCCATGTTAGAGGATCTAAATTTTTGAAATTCATTATTGTACCTTAAAAAACATTGATTAATTATTAATCGTAGCCTATAATATTACGAAAAATGGCATTTTTTCTTGTTTTATTTTGTTAACAGTTGAAATAATTTATTATCTTTCACAATCAATCGAATTTCTCGACAATCATGAGTTTTTTTTCACCACCAAGAATGGAAAATGAATTTTGCCACTTTAAGTAACTCAATTGATGGAAGTTTGAGGTTTTTTTAAACTGCCACGATCGTCTCCGAATATGCAATGCATTTTTTTTCCTCTTACAATCATATCGTTTTTTTTCCTAAACACAAACCTGCATGCCCCTTCGTGGAACGTAACATTCCTTATGGAACATACACTATAAGTATACCTACTTGTTGTACCCTCCTGGGCACGGTTCGTCGTCGGATTAGTCGAACCCCATAGAGGGAAAAATGTAATATAAAAGGCTTACCGCTGCCTAAGCCGTTAATATGTTGGACCCCGTGTTAGTAAGTGCAAGAAGAGGGGGCAAAAGGAAAGTAGCATGAGATGCGTCGAAAAAATACATGTATATATTACCAAAGCCGTATAAACATATGTCCTGAGTAATCGTGCCACCGTGTACTTATTTCGAATCGTCCATCCCCTTCACTTTTGTCACCCTCTATGGACAACACACGAAGAGTTTTGTCAATGGAAAAGTTCTTTCGTGCGATTTCAAAGTCAATTGCTACTTTTGTAAAGTGGCCAAAATATCAACAATTTTTTTTTCTCCAGTCCATCATGTTGATTTAATTTAAGGAGTTTCGGTACAAAACTTACATTGAAATGGTTCAGCTTATCTTTAGAGAAAATCAGGGGGAGAAATTCTATTGTTCTCAAGCAAAGCGCTAACTTGACACGACAAAATTTCGTATAAAAATTACATGATTACTGAAAAATTGGACGTTTTCATTGACAAATAAATGAATAATTAATAAACCATGGAGACGAATTATTTCATTTTCTGGTGGCTTAATTGTAATGATGTTTTGAGTGGTTTGACAGTTTTTTATAACTTTCTTTACATTTTTTCGTATTGTTTCATGCACATAACTGAAGTTTAGGGATAGCGTAGGCATGTCTCTGTGTTAAAAAGTGACTTTTCATTTGAGAATCTTGTGGGAACGGTGTAGTCAATCGTTTTGAAACTTGGAGGACAAATTCAGGATAAGTCAAAGAACGTACTGTAGAAATTTGAATAAAATGGTTAAATTTCGTCACTTGTACCGAAACTCCTTAATCCAGGAACATCAAACGACTGTGTATTGTTTCCGACATCATCTTACTGATCGTTTGATCGATAAACTTTTTTTTATTTCCATTTTCTATAAAACCGATCAAAACAGAAAAGTACAAACGAACAAAAATAAAGAAATATCAATAAATCAAACGTTATTTGGAACCAGATTCGAATACAAACCAAATTATCATTCCGGCCAGTCCCAGCTTCCAACAGAAAATCATGTAACCCCACAATTTTTCGTCAACTAATTCGAGATACCCTCGTAACCAAAGATGTAAATGCAAACAATTTTCGTTATTTCTGATATTTCGGATTTTCCAAAAATCAACTAAACGATGATTTGTAACAGAATCTGACAACTTGAGTTCACCCAAATATATTTGAATACACAATAAATATACATTCCTTACACACATCCACGAAGAATTTAATTAGACAGTTATGCACCAACGTATTTTCGTTCCACATCTCTCATTCCCTCCTTCACTCTCTCTCTCTCTCTCACTCTCTTCCTCGTTCATAGAATTTGCGAAAAAGATATTTCGCTACTGTCATTCCAATCTGTCGCTTTTAATTATCATGTACCACCGACCACCGGCTGAAAAGCGAAGCGGTAGGACAGCTGTCGAAAGATGTTCATCCCCTTCCTCACGCGGACTCAAATGTATAATGGTAGATGAATAAAAAGGATGTCGTACCAGTGGTTCGGTGTTTAGCGACATGTATGAAATAAACCTGTATCGAAAAGGTGGGTGTAACAACCTTCGTATATTTGAGTTTGAATTACGCCCCCTGCGAATGTTTGGAGTACGATTGTTTAGAGAGGCAGCGATGGAGAAGGAGGAGGAGGAGGAGGAGGGGGGGGGGGTTGTTCGGGTTTATGGGAATTACGAAAAGGGATGTTGGGCACATGGACGGGTGGCAAACTCGCAATAGTTTGTACACGTGGCGGCGCGTGGCAACGAAAACTAATTGAGATATAAAATTTACTTGTCGCACCGGAGCTTCTCAGCGTCGATATACGCGAGCAAAACATGCGAATGTATATATAAATACAATAAAAATGGATGTGGAGGTTTATATTTGTGGATGGATGTGATGGTTGACGCGGGAAAATGATATAATTCTGTTTTTCGCCCATCGAATTGGTCGGACGACGGGCGCTTCGCGAAATATTACAAAGCGAATACCAAAAAATATGAGGAGCGAATAAAAACTCGGAGCCCCTGGTTTTAATATGAAACTCGATGATTTTCGCTCGAAAAAATAGAACTTTTTTTTTTTTATCTCGTTTGAATATAAATCCAGGACCAAAGTCCGTGCCATAAATATACACGGAGAAAAAAAATTCTCGAATATACTTATCGTGCGGATCTATTAATATTTTCCAATAAATCCAATAGGCGTAATTATTCGTATCCGTTCATTTGATTCCCGACGCCGCCGCGGCATTAAGTTAATCAACTATCTCCACGAGACGACGCCGTGCAATAGCTGTCAGAAAGGGAAAAATATTTATCTCCAACAGCCGTCGAAGTTACTTAACGACAGGGCAGGAGAGAAAATCAAGAGAGAAGAAAAGAGGAGAAGCGGGGATGGAGAAGGAAAATGAGAGAGAAAGGAAGTCGAGTAATTAGCCAGCAGAGAAGTTTCTCGTCAGGAGCTACATTCGATATTCCCACAGTAGGAAAAAAAAAAGAAAACAAAGTTTTATTTATATTCAGTTTCACAGATGTGTGGATATCACGCTCCAAATATATGTGAATTCAACCGCAACTATTTTTTCACACTTTCGGGGAAGAACAATATAGAAAATGAAGGAAATCAAAAAACGCCGCTTAATAAACGTATTTATAGGGAGCCCGGGCCAAAATGCCAAGCACTTAAAGGAAAGCTTGTATTTTTGTTGACTTTAATAAACGTCCTCCACTTCTGTTTAATCATAATTCGAAAATTGACTGAAGCTTTTGCAAATTTGGCAGAAAATAAAAATTGCTTCCGTTGCGATTAAGGAGGTTCGATGGTTTCTCATGCGTTCGATAAATTCCAAGTTTAATTGTTCAAAATTCGTCGGAATCTTCTTAACAGTCATACTCAACTGTGGGTTAAATTTGAGGAAGTTTGACCGTTTAGAAATGGAGTTATTAGTTGTAAAATATCGTCTTTTTTCGCAACTTCCCATAAAACCTCGTGTTAAAGTTGCAATTTTAAACACTGAATATCTCGATTACCAGACGTTGAAACCTTCTCAAATTTTTTACACATTATAATACGACGCTCAAGAAGATTCACGCGAAATTTCAAAAAATGATCTTGGAAAAATCGTATTTCATCATTTTGCCGTTACTTTGTATAAATTATTATGATTATGGCGATAGAGCCTCGTTAATGGATAAAATTTTTACGATCCTCACAAGTCCAGCAGATTGTTATGAACTAATGCAACCCCAAAAAAAGCTTCGATGAAACGAGAAAATCTGAAGCCCAAAGCAAAGGTTAAAAACTCAACAGAGTTCAGCAACGTCACTAGCGCCCACTCGATGTCTACTTAGAAATAAGTTCCATTCGCACCGGAACAGTGGATTTATTTGCTCGAATAAAAAAGAAAAAGATTGATGTTAGAAAAAAAGAAAATGTAAAAAAGGGGCAAATTTTTGCGGTACTTTGCACGTATCGATGGAAAAGTCAGATCATCCTCGTGGTAATTCGCCCGAGGTAGCAAAGATTCGAAAAAGATGGTGTGAGAAAAAAAAAGAAAATATAAAGATGCGGGGATGAGGTTTGCGCGTTACGAAATAGGAAGTGATCCGGCAGTCTGCAGTTAATTTAGAAGCCATTCCCTCTGTAAATAGCCAATAAAAGCACGAGCTGCGCTCGTATCCAAAGACCGACAGAGAAAGAGCGAGAAAGATAAAAAAAAAGAAAAAAAAAAAAAAGACACGAGAGAAAAAGTAAGCGATAGGGAGCTTCAACGGGGATAGAAAGAGAAAGATTAAATTCGAGGGGTTGAATTCCCGAAGAGCGTGTACACATCGTATCTGTATAGCGACAGAGAGAACCGCCGCGTGCAATATTATAAAATTTAATGTCTTGGTTTACGGCATGGCCTCAGGGCTATATAAACCTCTGCAGGAATGAGGGGTTTACCATCAGGGAGGGCGCGACTAGACGTCCGAGTCCTCTATCGTTTGCTACCGAAGCACTGATATTTTTACTATGCAATCGCTTCCCTTTCACCTAAATGTTTGATACTTTCTTCGTCTATTTCTACAATCGTATAATTTCATCAATTCTTTAAAAAAATGAATTTAAAAAAAATAGACAATGTTATTATGGAGCTCAACGCTTGTGGGAAGTTATTAGGTTGATTCTTGATAATTGTGTTGACTTTTTTTTACATTTGAATCGAGTTTCTAGCGTTTTTTGTGAGTGTGTAGTTCTCCAGATTCGAGACAATTTTATATTTGCTGACGATGAAATTTTATTTTTGATTTTCAACAATTTTTACAGGATTGACTGATTTATTTTGACACTAGAATTTTCGCGAAATACGTATTTGAAAATTAGACAAAAAAAAAATACTCTTTTTTAGATGAAATATGAATTTTTATTGAAAAAATAAAAAATGTCGATAGAAAAGGGTCTATTTCGATGCAGCAGTACAATGAGCTGTCTCGCGATCCGCTTCGAGTACAATGGAATTTTTTATTAATTCGATATCGAGTTTGTCGTGGTCGCGAGTATATTAATTAACGTAATTGTGGAACGAATATACAAAAAACCTATGCAGTGCAAAAAAGTCAACCCAGAAACTCGAGCGTCTAAATTCCTTAATGCAGGCAGTCATGACATTCGAACTAGAAAAAAAAAGAGAGAAAAAAAAATGTCAATGAAAATGATTAACTTCGTGCAAAAAGGAAAGAAAATATGACGTGAATGAAATTCTCGATTGAGGATTTGCTTATGAATGTCTTTTATACTTCGAACAACAAAAATATATGACGGATCATTCACCTTTTCATCTGCCAACAGTTCCATGAATCCTTCTCGTCCAACTGATTTGGTAGATGAAGAAAAATCCTATAAAAGAAATCGGAGAATAATTGAAAACGTTTCCCTCGTTACAATTCCAACAAATCGTTCGAATGAGAAATAAATTTTCCTGTGAATGGTCCTCCGAGCAACTGTCCCAGCCCCTGCCAAATGCAGATCATCTAAAATTTCTCAAATTCTGTCAACGAGCCAAAACTCCCTGACTTTTGACCTCGACTTCCCAGGATAATGAGGTTTCCCAACTTCCACCAGATCAACGATCCACATCCTTAAAGTTTCCTCCAACTTGAGCTTCAATAATTTGTCTGTATTTTTAACAGTTTCGTCATAGACCACTTTTTTCTCGGTTATTTACGTGCACACGTACGTGCACATAAAAGTCAGTGGTTGGACGATGCAATGTGCACTTCCATGGACATATTTAAGTGTCAGGATCCAGGAGGAAAAAAGTCGTGGAGCTGATTCCTCCGCGTCTCGAATGGATGAGTTTAAGCCCTTTTGGTTTTCAGTCCACGTATTCGCCTGGCGAGGTACAAAGCACAATATCTACAAACACATCCAACCGCGCACACGTATCCATGCATTTGTGTGTATATTGTAGCTGGGAGAGTAACGGGAAAACACAAGACACAGGCAGCATCCACAGAGAACATGGGATGGGATAGGGAGAGAGTTGGGTGGTGTATATAGCGAAGTGAGGTAGCGACGTCACCGCGGAAATCAAGAGTAATGCCAACACGAAACTGCACTACCCCTCCGTTACACACGCCCTCTCCGCTTTCTCGACACACAAACACACACTGATACATTGATACAGAAACACATTGGAACACGGCGAGAAAGCCAGGAACACCCCACAAACACACGATTCTCGATCACCTTCGAGCCCTTGCCCCACCGAACAACATCAGCCTCAACCTGCCGGTATGTCTCTCGCATCTTCAGTCTTCACATTTCTCGTTTTGTGTCCTACTCCACCAGCAGACTACTTCCCTTCCACCTCACTTTTCATCTTCTCTCTTCCTCTCACCTTCACAAACTCGGACTGTACACGTGGAAATATTTATACATATACCTGGACAACGGATGTACGTTTGGGAAGAAATGTCAGAAGGTCGTATGAAGTCGTGGTCCAACGTAGGGACACCGTATGGGCAGCACAGCTTTCTGAATTCCAGGAGTCGATGATCCATATTCAAATGTAGACAGTTTCATAAAAGAACGTAGACTTATACTGGGCCACGTTTCTATTTCCGAAAACGTGTTGTCGTGTACGCGAACATTTGTACAGAATTTTGTAAAAATTATGCTGAAAATGGGAGGGGCGATTAGGTTTTGAAATTTCCAAGAGAAAAGTCCTTAGCCATTTTTTTCTACGATGCTCCGTTCAGGAGTTATTGACTTTATCGTGTTCCAGCCAATCCGCTGCGTGGGTCAGAAGCAGTGGACAGGGCGACGCTGGGCCTTATTTGCAGCGTCGGAGTGGGGGAACCCGGCCCTTCACAGTGCACTAGATTGGCAGATGCTAATTTAATGATATCTTTTCAACAGTGCAACGCACGATAAAATGGCTAAGGACTTTTCTTTCTAGAATTTAATCATTCATCGACTCAGCGAATCTTAAGCAGACTTTTCGCACACTCTGTATATCTTTGGATTGTATATAGATATATATATATTTTTTCTGGTGTTCGTAACGTTGCCCTGTGTCTCGCTCGTACAGCCCCAGGGAATAAAACACTCGCTACCCTCTGTACTAATGCCCAACTGAGAGATACTACGGAGAAAGAATCGGAGGTTTGTGCGTGTGCGAAACAGAAGTTTCATTTGGATCTACCACTACCACGATCGAAGACGATTTTAAGGACAACCTCGAGGTCAAGCCACATCATGCTCTGTACTCTCTCGGCCTCTCTCTCTCTCTCTCTCTTTTGTTTCTCTCTTTCTACTACCTTCGTTTTTACATTTGGCACAGAGCAGATTTTTCCACGAGGGAAAAAGTTTTTCGCATTCAAACCTCGATTCATCTTATTCGAGAATTTCTCCCTCGTGTCGAATGGTAATTGTATCAAACATTAAGCATCGAAATTCTTTTTACCTGGCTTCGGAAACAACACAAACATGAGGAACATGTCTGCAGAGAATTTTTGATGACTTTTCTGAGTTAGGAATTTGTTTAGACATCTTTTAGACATTTTTTATGTTTTTGCTGTCTGGGTTATAGGGCGAAAGAATCCCAGACTTCCGACGTTGGTTCCAACCTTCCTGGTCTCTCATTTCACCTTCTGTTCCACTTCAGTTAACCCTCATATTGTCAGAAGAGTCTTGGTCCTCGTCGGGGACTTCAATCATTGATTCGACCGTGCTTTTCATACAATTCCAGCGAATTCTTCGATCAAACGGATTTTGATACTTCCAAAGGAAGAAGAAAACGTGATAAAAGTGAGGAAAAAAGAGGAACCACTGGGCAAAAGTATAAGAATAACGTTCTAACGTTCTCGATACCAAGATCGAAAGTGTATGGGGTTGATTTTAGAGATTCCAGCAGAATGAGAGAAATCCAGAGAAAATGTGGCCATTCGTATGATCGGCCATATTCTACTACGAGGAGAACACCCCCAAAAGGAACCCCTGAAACGTCTTTTAATATACACTATATCTCCGAGGTAGCCGAGGGATTTAAGCCTCGTCGTCTCTTTCACCCTCCCAATGTTTTAGCCACACAGACACATGGGCATACAATCGCATACGCGACTACAGTCCGAAATACAACCATAAAATCGAGGGTGAAGCAATAACACTAAATCTATCATTGCTTCGTTTTAGTTTTTTTTATTTTCTCCCGTAGAAATAAATGCAACACGATAGAACAACCGACTGCATTCTGAAGTCATCATCAATGGAACAAAAAGGCGATGAACCTCTGAAAGGCTTCAGATTTTGGAAGTTTTGATTTATTATTCGAACTACGATCTGCAACATTGATTGGATAATTCTGATTTTGCTTTTAGCCTGAAATTGGACGAAAAGTCATCGACTCTGAAGATTTAGGTCAAAAGATTATTCTTAATTGTTCCCCCGGATCAAAGAGAGTTTTATTTTTATTTATTTTCTCCGTTAGAAATAAATGCAACACGATAGGACAACAGACTGCATTCTGAAGTCATCATCAATTTGGAATAATAAGGGGATGAACCTCTGGAAGGCATCAGATTTTTTGAAGTTTTGATCCATTATTCGAACTACAATCTGCAACATTGATTGAGAATCATTCTGTCTTTTTTTCAGCCTGAAATTGGACGAAACGTCATCGACTCTGAAGATTTAGGTCAAAAGATTATTCTTTTTGTCGGTGTTGAATGATGTTTTTTAATTTTATCATAATACGAATTGTTCCCCCGGACCAAAGAGCCTCGAGACGTTTATGTGAAGCTCAGTGAAACGTGTATAAGAGCCACAGTACGGATCTCGTCTGTTTATATTGCGGCAGATTAAATTAATTCCAGGCAAATTAATTGGTAGTTAAGATGTTTAGCGTTAAGTGAGAGAGTCTGGTTTGTCTATCCTCGTCGCGGCAGTTCACTTCTCGTACTCACGCTGTAGTACAGCCTTCACCAACTTCTCTCGCTTCTCCTTATTCTCTTCTTCGCTTAGGCTCAACTCATGCTAACGCGCACGCGCCTCATTTCACTACTTCACTTTACTTCCACTTCTCCTTTATATTTACAACAAACAGCTCATCATCGTGGCCCAGCCACTCGTTCAGCCTCATCCCTATAGTCCAGGATACATTCCACATTCATCATTTCAACAAAAGCAGCATCAAGAGCTACCCAGAGTTGTAAAATTGCCAAAATTGTACGAAACAACCGATTTTTTATTGAGGGCCAATGAATTTGATGCTGACCGAAGTGCTGGACTGACAAAAACATCAAATTTAGAACGACATTTTTTTCCGAAATGTCAGCGTTAATTGGAATTTCAAAAAAGTCGAGCAATTCTTGCCATTTTTCTGCAGAGATCGAACACTCTTTTGTTCTTTTCAGTTGTGGCATTAGGAAATAATTGAGCTTTTTTATTACGAAGTTATCGATGCGATTGATGCCTTTGAGGTTATGGTTCTTACCGACCGAGTCGAATCCAACGTCATGGCACATTTGGTAATTCCTTTTAAATACAAATGAATTGTAGAAGAACAAATTGTTCGGTCACTCAGGTACAATTTTTATTATTTTTAGAATAAATTCAGCAGCGACAGATTAAAAATGTCGGTTTTAAATTATTTTAATTCGAATAACAAATTATTTACAATGCGATATTTGAAATTCCTTAAGTTTTCTTAAATAACATATAAATTAAGAGTTTCTTGTCAATTTTGACGAAGATTGAGTTTTTTGTTTGTAATAATACTAAAAACTTATCATCAAAACGATTTGTCGTGTTTCATGTCCATAATATTATCGTCAATTGACGATTGGTAAGTCGAACTACAATTTCTACGTTACCGATGGCAAAGATAAAAAGCTTGAGGGTTTCGTCGTCCGGGGACGTTTCACTCTGGCCAAACACTCGCGAACATTTGTGTCTCAATTTTGCGACCGTCTTTCATCCTCTGGTGAACAGTGGCGAAAATAGAAATCTTCTTTTCCATCAATCAGTAACCCACCAATCAATGTAAATTTTACTCATTGAGTTTTTAACTCTTCGATTGAATAGCTCAATTTTACGTGTTGCCATTCATTATCAAATTATCTGCATTTGTATCCAGTTCTTCTCTTATCAAAAGAGCCAATCGACCCAAAGCCTGCACAAAAAAAGTTTCAAAAAATTAGAGATATTTCGATTGCAATAAAATTATTTCAAGGAAGCTGTTCAATTTTCTATTTTTCAAATGTCAAAATTTTAGTATTTTAATCCAATTGGTTCTTGCACTTATCGAGGGTCAGTCAGAAAAGATTTTTTCATTATTTTCATGGGCTTACCATCAGATGGTAATTGTGTCTTTACCGACAGAGTTGGCATCGAGATAAAGACACAAATTTCAATGTTTCGAGCAAATGTTGAATTTCCATTGAATTTTAAAAGCTTGCATAATATGATTGTTTTTATTTCATCGAACAGAAAACTGAGACTGACATTTTTTTGAGTACATTTGAATTTTGACTTACCAAATCCATTTCTGCGTACGAAGCTTTAGCAAAACTCGCCCTGATGGCGTTACAGGGTGCTGATGGATCGGCCATGAAGGCAGCGCCAGGGGCAACGAGTACGCCATTTCCTACTCCACGCTGCATTACCATCTTCCACGTATCATTGATACCGCGAACTTTGATCCATAAGAAGAAACCAGCGCTCGGTATTTTGATGTCTACGAGACCTGCGAGTCAGTTTATTGGATTAATTAAGGAGGTTCGATCGTTTCTCATGCGTTCGATAAATGCCAAGGTTAATTGTTTAAAAATCGTACGAATCTTCTTAACAATCGTACTTAACTGTGGGTTAAATTTGAGGAAGTTTGAGCGTTTAGAAATCGAGTTATTAGTTGTTAAATATCGTATTTTTTCGTAACTTCCCATAAGACCTCGTGTTAAAGTTGCGATTTTAAACACTGAATATCGCGATTACCAGACGTTGGAAACTTTTCAAATCTTTCACACATTATAATACGACGCTCAAGAAGATTCATGCGAAATTTCAAAAAATTATCTTGGAAAAATTGTATTTAATCATTTTGTCGTTACTTTGTATATACTTTTATGATTATGGCGATAGAACCTCGTTAAAACAACATTATCATCTAATTCGTAATCGTCAAGTTATAATTCAAAGAACCATTTATTTACCTTGCAAATGTTTATCCGCGAGTTTCGCTACGACGTCACGTCGTTCTTTGTAAAACGATCTTATTGAACGGAAGTGTTTCATGAAGCCTCTGTATCCCCACATTTTGAAAAGTTTGTACAGTATAACCTGAACAACAGAAAAATCAATTTTCCAATTTATTCGTAGCCATTATCTCCGGTTTTTTTTATTGAACTCTATTCTGGTTTAAAAGTGAGAGATCCTTTGTAGGAAAAATGTCGATCAATGACGTTCAATCGCGTTAAAAAATAAACACAAATATGTCATGATTGATATATTTTTTTTCATTCACTAATTGGATTATTTCAAATTTGTGATAAAAAAGATTGCAACAAAAGTCGAAATTAGTGAGTTTGACATTTCGTTGCAGTTTCTTTATAATCTAAGAAACATTAAAGAAATCCGGCGAATCCCTGATTTTAACGAACGCTACGAAACGTAATGTGAACTTATAAAAAATTGCAGACTAGGAAAAAAATCTTTAATGAACTCTGAACGATCTTTGGCAAAAGTGATAATGTCCGACACGCGCCATGGTCAGAGTTCTTCGGATCAACTGCTGCGTCACTTGTTTACTTTTGTTTGAACGGAGAGATTCGATAGAGTCTCGTGCCAAGTTCATCGGCAGCTGACACGATCGACACTCTCATCAACAACGTGATTAGATTAATTTGATAGAATAAATGAATAATGAATAAATTTCGAATAATAAATAAATTTTAATGAATTTTTGTTAAGCATCCATGAAGAAAGAGTTATTTGAGTACCGATTCCATTCAAGTTCTTTTAAAAATTTAATTCACAAAAATGTTTATTTTTCATCTAAGGAGTACGCTAGCCTTTTTTCTCTGAACTTTGAATTTGAGTTTTATGAAAATCGAGATGATCAATGACAAAAAAATTGAAACCTCCAAAATTTGAACAAATTCACGAAAATGGTTGTAACTTTTTTTCCATTCGAAGCTGGGACCCCAGCCACCGCTCATTCCCTTCATTGTGGAATCATCTTCAAATTTGTAACGAGTTTTTTTCATTTATAGTCGTTTTTTAATAACATCAGAAATTTTAAAGTAAAAAAAATGCTGAAAAATTGAATTTTTCGGTTGGCCTTCCCTGAATTAATAATTTATCGGAATGTAATACGGCCTACAACCTATTCTGATTCATGGGCTTCATTCCTGTGAAAGATTTATCAAAATTGGTTCAGTGGTTTTCGCGTGAAACGCGGCCAAACACAATTTTGCAGTTGAGTTTTACATAAAGATTAAATTATTATTATTAAAACATACACGTATCTAACATGAAATTTGATTACTGATGTAACATTCATTATTTTATCATAATTGATTGACATTTAATAGTGTACTAATTTGTTTACGTACCTGGGACAACGTGGGCGCGTGCAAATGACTGCTCTGCATGTGCAATTCGATACTAGCTACCAGAGGAGCAGCCGCTGTTATAAATCCAATCCTCAAACCACTGCTCACGACTTTTGACATTGAATCGACTCGGATTACCCGAGCTTCGGTATCCAACGATAGAAACGATGTTGGTTGTTCCTGAATGAAAATGAATCGTAAGAAAACATTCTTTTTGTCAAATGATGGCGAAAGTTATAGCGACGAAGATGATTTATTTTTATTTTTATTATTTTCATATAAATTATTGTTATTTCTTAAAAATAAAAAAATGGAAAACGATTTTTAAAGTTTTCAATCTTTGAGACTAAGATTTATTCGTATTTTAAATGCTTTTGCATAATTTATAATTGGAAGTGAATATTGAAACTGGAAGTGAAAGATTTTTATTTTTATTTTTATTTTTTCACTTACCTTAGTAAAGTACATAAAGTGATATGGGTCGTCGTCGAGAATAAGAAAATTGTATTCGCACGCGATCTTATATATTTGCTTTCTCCTTTCGAGCGGAAATACTATCCCAGTTGGATTAGCACCCGTCGGATTAATGTACATCAGTTTTGGCATTTTCTTTCCCTCCATTTCACGATTCTGGAGTATTTCTCTTAAAATTTCTGGATCAACACCAAAGTCGTCTTGTGGCACGGGAATTAATTCTGCTCTGTGAGGTGCGATCTTTGATAATAAAAAAAAAAAAAAAAAAAAAAAAACAAAAAAAAACAAAAAATACAATAATTATTGATTTGTTTGATCGCAATTTTTTCGGAGTAATTTTTTTTCGTTTTGACAATATCGCGATTTTTAGAGTCGATAAATAAATGATAAAATCGTGAAAAAGGATAACAGTAGAGAATAATAAATTTGTTTACTAGGAAATCGATAATTAAATGTCAAAATTTGTTCTCGTGGCCTAAAAATTCGTCCCAAATGTTCCCGATCGACTTGGCATTAGTTATCGATAAAAAAATCACTCACAACTACTCCAACTCCAGGATAATAAGGATCCTGAACCAATATCGGATCACCAGGACCGATTATAGCTTCGAGGGCTTTACTGACGCCGTCCTGACCACCGGAAACGATCAGGACATCCCGACTCTCCCACATGGGTGGGGCGTGAGCTTTTTTCTGAAATTCTCTGATGGTATGAAGCAGAGGAGGATAACCTTGGCTCGGTATATATTGCAACGCAGCGGACAATTCGTCGCCTTCGAGAACGCAGCTTTTTCCGTCAACTGTTTTTATCGATATTTCAGTAAAAGGAAAGGTTTCCTCGTTTGGCATTCCCTCGGCCAATGAAATTACGCTGTTGGACGCCGAGTACGCGATTTTTGCTGAGCAGAACAAAATTCCAGCGGTTAGAACATTTTTATTCAACAAAAAACATCTTTCGATGAATTCGTTAATTTAATTGCTCCAGAAAACATTACAAAATATATTTTTTTTAATTAACAAAATAACGTGTCAATGAATTACACTCCTGATTAATTTTATAAAACCGAACAAACTTTATTTCGCCATAAAGCCAATTAAACGAAAAAAAAATTAATTAAATATCTCATATCAATAAAAAAATTACAAAAAAATTGAAAAAAAAATAATATTTACTTCAATTAAATTCAATTAAATTGATATAAACTCTTACTCAATTCTCTAGTAGTTGCCGATCGCCTGAGCATCGACGTTTCCGTTCTGAATTGTGTATAATCCATGTTTACAATTCTCCTGTTGTTTTTTCTCTCAATAACGAAGAAAAATAATAAAAAATAATTAATTTATCGTTGTTTTAACAAAAATCACGATCGATCGGAGGTGATGATAACTGCACAATTGCCAGTTGTCACTCGTAAAATACTTTCTCACTGACAAAACATTCGGAAATATTTACTCCGAGTGAAAGTTAATAATTTTGCGGCTTTTTTTTACTTAATTATTTTTATCTTTTTTTTTCGACCGTTCGATCGACTCGGCAATCCTCTTTATTACTGATACCACGCGCACCAGTCCCTCCTCTTTTATACCACGGACCCAATCGAGAAAACAAGCTTGTTCGTTTCACTACTTACGTTGCGTCAGACGAAATATTGATGTTATTCATATGAAAAAAATTATACTAAAAAAACTTATGTATTTAACGGTGTGCCTTTTGGCTTAGGTCACAACTCTTCCAAATCTACTATCTCATTTTTTATCCCCACACATTCTCACTCCATTTGTCAATCTCTTTACTCCCGATCGTACTTTTATTCATCCATCGCCATATTTTTAGTTGTCTTGCATTGTGAAAATTCTTCATTTTCATTTTGGATCGTGTCATTAAAAATTTCCCGATAAAATACGTTAATTTGCAAAAATTTGTATCACCAATTAAGAAAGACGAAAAAAAATCAAGATTGTAACGAAGAAAAGGCCGATTGTATTTAGTGTTTTTGTTTTTTTTTTAAATTATTATTATTTTGTATTCAATATTTTCATAAATATTATTTTTTTTGTGTTTTTAACAATGTTGGTTTGATGATAATTAGTTAAATTGGGGTTTACTGTTCGTCAAAATTCTTAACATCAATATTACATGGTGCAATTAAAAACACTCGTGTTACCAATTAAGAAAAATTGATTGGTGATCGAACATCATTGCAATGTGATGGTTTAAATGGAAATAAAGCCCCGGCTGATTATTTATTATTTTTTATTCAATATTTTAATAAATATTGTGTCTGATTTTTTGTTACGTTATGAGCAGTAATAAATAAATTAGGGTTCATTTAATACTAATTTGAATCCGATTTGATTTTTATTGACGTAAACAGTTGAACGTTCTGCAAGAAAATACAAAAAAAGGTTCGCGGCTCCTTGAGAAAATAAAAATTGTTTTGTTTGACTTTTTATTATGTTATGAGCAGCGTTTATTGGACGGTGATGAATTAATTAGCGTTTATTTAATACTAATTTTAATCTGAATAAATTTTATTGACGTAAACAATCGAAAGAGTTGCAAGAAAATACGAAAAAAGTTCGCAGCTCTTTGAGAATTTCCAAGGAACCATGTGACGCGTTGTGCAATGCGACGTTTTTTCATTTGATAACTACATAATTATGCGCATTTATGGTTTCACCCTGACTTCCGATATATAAAATAAAAATTCATGGCTCATCGCTCCTCGGAAATAGCTCGTTATCGTATTCTTCTTAACATTTATAATTCTTATAAAAATTTATATTCTCTTTAAACTGAGCAAAATTCTTTGACATTATCACTCTCAAGTGTCAATCGTAAACTCATCACTTGTACACACAATGCTTTACATATCAAGAAATCCTCTATTCAAAAAGTCTGGAAAAATTAAAAAAGTGTAGAAACGAATTGTCGACAGTAAAAAACTTTTATGCAAAAATACTCAATTCCATTATCATCTCACCAATCGAATTAATTATCTCATCATTAAATTCATTTTATTTTCGGATATGAAAATGAATATTTAAATTTCTTATTTCAAGTAAAATCAATTGAGCATAATTTTTTTTTTTTTCAATTATCAGGCTCCTTTTGGTCGAACAACGAAAAATGAAGTTATTTCAATAATATTCAACGTAATTAATTATCTGTTTACAAAAATTAGAAAAAAATAAAAAAATAAAAACAAGAATCTCTGGGTGGAAGAAAAAAAATAACACGCAACGTAACGTCGTCACAAGTTTTTATCATTTTTCCATGAGACCATGTAATAAATATTTGTAAAATAGAAAAACATACGAATTTATGATGTTTTTTGTTCCTATAGATCAACATTTCGTCAGTATATTTCAGTCTTTTGTCGAACCACATGTCGAATCGATAAATAAATACAAAGTTTCATAAATTTCCTAGTAATGTCAAAAAAAAGCGAAAAACAGTTGCGATGTAAATTGGAAACAAGTTTTCATCATTTATGTTTATAGGTAATGCATTTTCTCGTTTAAAAAAATGCATTTTCGTTCATTTTCCTTTTATAGCGATAAAAAATGTCCGCACGAACCATTTCCTTGCGGAATCCCGGTTCAACAGTCAGAGACTGTTTTTTTATGATGATGTAATGTGACAAATGGTTTCATTCCTTATATTTGCTTGATATTAGATGTTTGAATAACTGATGAAATTCTTTGACCGATTAAAATAACCAATGTATAGTTAAGCTGTTCAAATTTATGGCCGCATACGCCTCCGTTCTTTAAAATGATAACAAGAAATAGTGAATCGATAAAATGTATGAATATATTCGAGTTTTGATCTCGAGGCACACGCCGCAGAAGCACGCTCCAGCATTTTTCCACATTCACTTTATCTTTCAACTATCGCACACAAACGACAAAATATACGTGTGGATACTGTTTTTTTCTGACGCAAGTTTAAGCTAACGGTTTATCATCCAAATCGAAATAAGGTCGCGGAAGATCTTCCGGGCCTAATATCTAGAGACGCAGCGTCTTGACGCCAAGTACAAAAAAAAGTGTCGCAAACAGCCAAATCGAGAGGCTTATCTCCGCTCTTGATTCGGCTTTTTTTATCGAAATTTCGAACGCATGCACCTGAACCAAAAATTCTCTTTTTTCTGCTCTTGAAAAAATGTCTGCGAACTCGAATATTTCGATTAAATCAAATTCAATGAAATAAAAACACACGATATTTTACTGGATAAACATCGAATCGTTTTATTGAACTTTTAGCAAAGAAATATAAGTTTGAAAATATTCTAATTTTTATATAACACTTTATGGAAATGATTTCCATTAAAAAAATTAAAATAATAAATAATTCTCAATTTCTGACACAAATAGTCCTGAAAAGGAAAAAAAATATTGTAAAGGTTTCGTAGAAACAATCGAAACAGGAAGCCATCGAATGTTCAACAAAAATGTTCACGATAAGACTTGGAAAGTCTGATTAGCAGACGATTTTTCATCAAGAAGTTATGTTTATGCATTTTATGAGTATTTCATTCATGCTTCACTGACTTTGTTATCGAAAAAGAACGATTGCAGTTTCTCCCTCCAACAGATTTTGACGATCAGTCATCGACTTTCTAACAAACGAAAAAATAATAAAAATTCTTATAATTCAAGCAATTATGCCAAATTTTCGATTTTTATTTATCGCGAAGACAAATAATTGATTTTGACATTTTTTTTCCGAAATCCGTAATCCATTTTATCAAACATTGTAACTCATTTTTATTGAATAAACATTTTTTCTTCAAACGCATAATTTCCCGCATGAACTTAAAATTTTAAGTATTAAAGAAAAAATGATAATTTTTCAAAAAAATTTCAATTGCTCCTAAATTTTTATTGCTTCTAATTTAATTTGATGGGCGACATCAAATTAAATTAGACCGACGTCGATAAAAACGAACGCTTTTATAAATAGTTAAAAATAAAAAGTCGAATAAATATTATTTGGTGAAAAAAACATGGTCGATGATATCTTTGTGAATTAAAATTATTCTGCTAATTTCTCTTTCTCTTTATCACTTCACGTACTTGTACTCCCTGTTCCGCAATATTCTTGCTGCAATATCTGTCTCTCTGACGTCAAATCTCGAGCAGGCAAAAACGATGTGTAAAAACACTGCATTTGTATATCACTATGTCGGCTGATATAACAATAAAGGGGGCGTGAAGGCAATAATTTATACAACAAAAATAATATTGTAGTTACTCGTCGATTGTGTTATTGACAAGAAGAGATAACATCTTGTTGCTTTTCGTTTGCTGTGAAAAGATAAGTTACGTGACTTCTACGACGATCTTTAAATATTCTTGAACGTTGTCATGTTAATCTTCGTTCTTTTTAAGCTTTTTTTCTGAATACAAGTTTTATTCACTCATTCAATAGATTAATTACTTACGAATGATCTTTTGGCGCGCACAAATAATTTTTAAAAACTTAATAAACTAATAATAAAGAACTAACAATTTAATAAATTAATATTCAATTCAATTAATTTAATAAATTGATAATAATAGTTTAATGAACTAATAATTTAATGAATTCATAATTAATTTATTTAATTTAATAAATTGATAATAATAGTTTAATGAACTAATAATTCAATAAATTAATAATTAATTCAATTAATTGCATAAATCGATAATAATCGTTGGATAAACTAATAATTTTATAAATTAATAATTTTTGTAAAATGTCAGTAAACATCGTGAGATTTTGAAAACCGTTTCAAATGTTAAAAAACTCTTCTGTCAGTGTGAAAGTTCAAAAATCTAGACTCCCATAAAGTTCCAATTGAATTTTGGTCCCCAAATTCCAATTTCTCAAGTCCCTGCAGCGTTTCTCATTAAAAAAAAGGATTCGCGAAGCGTAGCGGAAACCCTCGAAACTTTGTAACAACGAAGATGATTTTTACCTTGTAATTCTATCCAGCTGTCCGGTCGAATCGCTTGACCCAGCGGCGATGTTGACCTTTTGCGTCATTAACCGCATCACGCCTCACTCCAACGATTAGTTTGTGTTATTGCTGAGAATGCGGTTATTGCTCGTATTCGCAAAAACGTACAAACGCAGCCTTCGAAAAGGAACTGCTCGTGTTTGTTAAAAAAGATTGTTTGAAAAAAGAATTCTCTGATACGAGCGATAATATTTTAGGAGGTTTAAAAACATGAAAAATCAAGTGGATGAGTCATCGTGAAAATGTTTAAAATGAACGAAAAAAAAAACAAGTTTTGTTCATCAAGGAGGTAAAGCGTTGGTTGATAGGTTATTACGAATATTTGAATATTTAACGTTTCGTCATCGTTACTACGTTAATTTTAGTATCTACTTATAAACATAATTGTATGCACATAGCAATGATCTCCAAAGCTCTTCGATACGGGAGTATCTTTAACATGACAAATGATTGATTACCGGAGTTTCACTTACGAATCATCCTCGAATGCTCAACATCATCTGCATTAAGACTTTGACATGATACTTTGTCCGAAATTTAAAATTGACGATACAGATAACCGTTTGATTTTGTTTTATTGTGAAACAAATGAAGAAACGAAGAAAAAACATTTAATCAGAGAAAGTGTCTGCAATATTGACAAGTGAAATAATGCGCGATTGGTGGCAAAACAAGAAATTGATAGAAGACGTGAAAACAATAAAACGTTATTATTGCGAAAGCTGTTGAACGAGTGTATAAAATCGATGATATTAAAAGTGTATCACATTCGATATAAATTTGACTTTTTATAAATGGTTTGTTAATGGTATCGAAAGATGTTTTGCATACTTTTATTATCTCCAGTTCAAGTTAATTTAAGTTAAAGTTTTAAAAGAAAAAGCAAATCCGAATGAATTGTTAATTAAAGTCGAAAGTTTGGTCTTAAATAAAAAAGAGCATGGAAGTGAAATATTGGAAATTAAATGCTACGAAAATGGGAGGATTTATTCATTCGTTTCCTTCGTTATTTCTTCAGTTTTCCTGATAATTACCAAATTCCCGGACTGCACGATCACTCGCGAGGAAAGAGAGACCAAGGCCATGGCGTCAGCGTCGCCGTCGTCGCAGTCGTCGTCTTCTCGGTCGTCGCCGATCTAGGATTGAGGAGCATTGAATGAGAAACCAAAAAAAAAGAGAAAAAAAAAGTTTGAAAAAAAAAAAAACTGTCAGAGCATCGCTTCCTCTGAGCAGTGTGGACGGAGAGGTTAGTCGTTAAGACTTGGAATGAGAACGGAGGTTTACGGAGGCGCAGTTAGTCTACCGTACGAGATATATATGAGCGCCTCGTTGGAAGAGAGTCCCCGAGATGGAGATGGAGAAACGTACTTAACGAACGGAGAAGTTCATTAAAAGCGAAATGACATTAGCCAACCTAAAATTACCCCTCCTGATTCGACCTCCGTTGGTCTGAGCAGCGTTAACCTTCTGACTACTTCTTTCTCTTTCTCTCTCTCTCTCCAAAGTCTCTCTCTTTCCTATCCCCGTTCTCAAAACTCCTCGCAGATATTAGATATATCCTCTTGCGATCCTGCCTCAGCAGCCCCGTGTTATCTCTCTTCTTTTCATATCCCACCATCTTTTGCCTTCCTCCATTGCTTATTCTTCATCGAGAGTTATATTTCTGCATCTCCGTTCTACGAACTCTCCCCCCGCGTCACACTCTCTCTACTTTCTCACTCATTTCCAACGAAATTTGCCTATGGCACGATCCACTTTAGCCCAACATCCACCTTCCTCCTCTCTTCATCTTCCTTTCCTGCTATCCGTTGAAAAAGCTTCAATTCTCAGAAACAACATACACCTGCAAAAGATAATCACCGCGTCGCTTTATATTGTCATCGAGGCATCATCCAGAGGCATTACGAGATGAGATAACTGACAAAAGAGCCAACAACCTTCACACACCTTCAAAGCTTCTTCCGCATAAGCATTAATACATGTACAGAGACTGCTCGCGAAATGACGTTTAATGTCTGCGCTCAGATTCAACCTGCCCTCTGGGGATTTGAGGATCCTAGAACGTGCGTTCTCTCAGCCTCGATAGGAAATAGATCCGCTCAGGGCAATTGGAAGAAGAGAAAGGCAAAAAGATAAAAAAAATAATAATCCCTGCCATCTGAGCTATCTCCTCACTGGGAGATTGTCTTCCTCCGACGATGACAACGACGTAGACGCCACGGGATCACGACGCCTCTCCGCTTCTTCACCTTCCCCTTCCTCTCTGATGATATGCTTGTGGTTTCTAGCCTTGCTCCCTCAACCTCCATCCATTGCTAACAGTTTCTCGCTTCATCGTCATCAGCGTCTGTTTTCTCTCTTTCTCTCTCTCTCTCTCTCTCTCTCTCTTTCTCCTTGTCTAGTCCTTCCTCCGCTGGTTAGTTACTAGATAAATTTTCCATACAAACACCTTGTTCGTTGAAGACAAGGGTTATGCCATAGCCGAGTTATTTAACCCTGATAGAAACCACTTGCCTGCCACGAGGGGATTTACCTCGACGATTATCCTGAAATTTCATTATTCCCGCTGGGCCATAGTAGTTCGATGCTTCTCGTCTCATTGGCTGGTAAGAAGCTTCCACGACGACGAGAGGCAAGATGGTGACCTGATCTCAAATGGAATCGACATTTCCTGGATGGCAATCTCAACAGAGTGAGAAACAGACTCTATTCTCATTGGAACCGATCTGTTTCAAGTTCCATTGGAACATTACTATAGCCTTGTGTGTAATAAGAAGAGTAAGACTCTTGATGAGACCCTGATGGGCATTACACTTCGAATCTCCTTTCGATCATTGTTCTATCACATCTTTTTTCACGGATGCCACATGATGATGGAGTCTATCTATTTCCGACGAGGATTACCTTCCAATCTTACCAACACAAAATACTTCGGATAATTTAATATGGAAGCTGAACTGGGCTCCATCGGTAGGATTCCAATTGTTGAAGTTATTATTTTTTCAGTAAACACTTTTTAAGGGGTTGCATCTGGTTAACGGCCGAAAAAAGCGGGTTTTTGTGAATTTTTTTGATGAAATAATTGCAGGTTTCAAACTTTTTTTTTTAATAAAGGGTATATTTTTGATTATGTTCGTGAGAGCTTTTTTATTTCTCAGCTTATTCGAAGAAACGATATCGTTTAGAAAACTATGATGATCTTCCTTTATTCAGTTTCATAAGCTATCGTCGTCGCCCATGACAAAAGACTCCTCTTGAACAGGGTGAAGAATTCAAGCTCTTCTCTTCTTTCTCTCTCAAATCTCGCTCCAGCCACGTAGACACTTTGTATCTCTCGAGTTTAGATTTTTGCCGGTTCGTGTACCCGTAATGTATAACTCTCTGTATAGGATACATACACGCGTTAACGCCCCGACGATACCTAATTGGGTGCCCACCCCATGCTGCCCCATTATTCCGGGTGTCAAAATACTTCTCGGTTCTTTTCACCGAGGGTTGTTGCTGCTGTGTTAGCTCTTCCTTCTCTCTTTCTCTCTCTCTCTCTCTCTCTCTCTCTCTCTCTCTCTCTCTTTCTCTCTCTCTTTCTCTCTCTCTCTCCTTTTTTCTTTCTTTTCTCTCTTGGGTCCTGTGACCTCTGTGTGGGCACACGAGTGTGTCGAACCCGACTGGGCGAACGCCGATGTTCCCTGGTCCCGTACTCAGCCTACTCTCATAATCCTTGAGCACTCGCTCGGTCGCGATGTTTTCACATCATGAACCGCAGCAACTCCGCATTATAATACAACTAGGACTCCACCAAGCGAGAGAGAAATACTCGAACAGACAAAACGACCCTAAACATATGGCTTTGTGTCTATATATGGAGCGTTTTATTTCAAATCGACGTTAATATTATTTTGACGATTCCTTATCAACACTTTAAACTGTCGAACGATTGGATTGAATGACATTTTTTGACTGGACTGAAATAATCGTAGTTCGTTCATTTTTAAGGATTTGGAAACCTGAAAATGTTGTTTGCTGGGAAAAATCTTTATTTGTGACTAGTTTTTGACGTGGAAATAGTCGAATTAACAAAAATGCGGATCTTGAGGAACCGGATGCCATTAGGTGGCGATTTTTTAATTTTTTACAAGACCATCCGAAACTCGCTAGAACCTCAAAGTATTTCTTGTTATCGAAACGTTTCAAGTTTCAGAATTCGTAATAATTTTATTGCAAGTAGAAAACAACAAGCTTTATTCCAAAAATGAGAACCAGAAAAATTTTTATTAAATTTTTTGGAATGTTTTGATACATTTTTAAATCTCTCCCTCTCTCTCCCTTTCTCTTTAGATTAATAATTAAAAAACTGGAAAAAACAAAAATTAAGACAACGTATCTCCAACCACGATTCAAAGGGTTGGAAAATTATTGTTTAGTAGCCTCGGCGACTTGTGTAGTTGACGAAAAGTTTGTTTGTTGACGTAGGATTGGAGAAAGAGAAAATAAAGTAAAGGGGTTAGCGACGAAAATAGAGTGGAAAGGTTTTTCTCAGTACGTAGAGCTTTTCACAGGTTCAACACCTTTTCCATGCCACCTAACTTCGAGTCTCTTTCCATTTTATACCACTGTGTACATAAATGTAAAAAAAAAATATATATATAAAGAGGCGAGCACATGGATTGACACGTTGGTGGGGTACGAGCTCAGGTAAACGCACGCGAAACAATTCGTAGATGGTGACTGTATACGTGGGTGGTTGAAAATATCTGAAATACGCTGAGAGAAACCACTTTTCACTTGACGACGTACCGAGGGAATTTTTCAAGCGCGAGAGATGATTTCTCGCCCGAGGTATTTTCTTCATAACCAGTTCTCCACGTTCTACAGCCGCGCCAGCAGGCTATTGAATTTTTCATTCTTCTTTTCCTCCGTCGTTTTATCCCATGTATTCTTTCTCTCTTGTCTAAGCGACGAGAGAGCGAATTTATTATTATCCGAGTCACAAAATTGTCGCATAGCCGGAGGTAACGCTTTCGACCAAAACATGGGATATTCCATCACAATTGAATCAATTATTTGCAGAAATTGCAGCTTCGAGGAACAAAAGAAAAGTATGTGGTGTTTTCACGTTTTCCAAAATTCGTTTAAACTATTTTCATTGATGCGCAACATGTTGGATTTGAAAAAATTATCACAAAAATTAGTTTAAGCGTAAAAAAGAAAGAAAAAAAAGAAATAGGAAACATTTATTTCAACTGAATTTATTTAAACATTCGTCTTTGCAGAGGGTTCAATCGAAGTGACAGAAAATACCGAGAAATTTTTTAATTTTAAGAATTTATTGGAAGAATTCTTGCAAATGCCGAGGAAAAGTTAATAAAATACGTTTGAATTCATCTTTGAAAATTTTTTACTTCACTTTTCATTTACGTTCGTACACCAACCACGGAGTAGCTCCACGAAGTAGGGTCCGATCTTTTTTTTTGTTTTTTGTTTTTTTTTTTTTTTTTACTAAAGTCTCTGCACCTTCACCCGAAGAAAATGAATTTATCCAGAAACGTCTTTTCCACGAATCAGGTCGCTCCTATGGCCTTTTGCTAATGCAGTTACGTCGGCAGTCTCGATAATTGGTGATAATTCGATGAAACTTCGTTGAGACGCTCATCAAGCAGGGTCTTATAGGGTGCTTGGCGAAATATCCTTTCATTCAATTATACAATCGATTTCGATAACGCAATTATCACATCTACATACAAATATATATAAATATTTGCTCTCATATTTATATTTTTCGAAAAAGTCATCCAGATGACTTAATTAATGAAACGTTAATTAATGAAGGTGAACATAAAGAATTTTTTTGAATCTTTTACTTCGATTTTTGTACAAAAATTATTATTTGAAATATTTATTTTAATATTTTTATGTAATTAACCAAGAGTATGAAAAAATTTAGCGTGGAATGAAGGATTTGTTTCTGACGAAAACAAACAAATTGGCAGCCATACCTGAATCTCATGTCAAAATCACTGTTTTTTCCAACTAGTTTATTTCGTTGGAAAAATATGAAATTTTGAAACAAATAAAAGTTCCATAACATAAAAAAGGTTGCAAACCGTACAAAATTTGAGGGTAGTTTGAAAACCATTTTTTTAAAGCAGTCCAATGTTAAAACAAAAGATTTCTCGAAAATTTCCACTTATAAATATTCAAACTTCAATGACATTTGTAATGAAAAATTTATAATTTGTAATTTCAAATTGTATTTTCAGTCCCCATGTCAATAGAGATATAAAAAATAAAAATAAAAATGAATTATAATCATTAATTACTTGACTCTACAAAATGCAATTGACCACAAAATATTCGTCGTGCGTAGAAGTTTGACTTTTTTGAGGTTACAATTAAAGGCATTAATCCAGAAGCAACGAAATTTTGAAGTCAAATAATGACAGTCAAGGTCGTGAAACGAATAACTTTTTTTTTGTCAATTCTTTCATCAGACAGTTCGAATTTCGATGAAGACAGTGGCCAACAGAGACTTCAACTGGTTTTTGTCATCAGTGAGAGAGCTGATGAAAATCATGACGAAAAAAATTCTGTTCTTCGGCGCCGCACGCCATTCATTAGAAATGAGTGAAACTTGTTAGCATAAAAAAGTTTTTTTTCTCGGAATAATGTTGATAGCTGCACACTACGCGTTTAAAAACTTATTAATGACAAGAATAAAAAAAAACTAAGTGACAAAAAGACACGTTGCAGAGGGCGAGAAAGAGTTTAAGTGCGTATACCACAGAGTAGAGGAGAAAATAATAAAAAAATGTCGGTTGTAAAAGTGTAAAGCGAGTACCAAGTGTGTGCAAGCAGAGTTTCGAATTGCATTCTTCGGTCTAATTAGGTTTGTTCGGTTTACGTATAGCGAGCGGTCCAATTATCGATAATTGCGTAAAGATGTCACTCCCTAAGCGGATTCCTGGCGGTTTTACGATACATTGTGTTGCTCGTGGGTGTGTGTGCGTGTGCGTGTGTGTGATTGGGGAAACTAAGCTGTGTCCATAGAGCAGGGAACCAGATTGTGAGAGAGTCTCGTGTAACCCAAGGGTGGAACCGTTACTTCACATTAAAATGCATCCCCTTCGCGCTGCATCTCTTTCTCGCTCGCATTCGCTCGTGTCCGCATAAACTTCGTTTTCTACCATCGCAAGTACACACAACCACCGACAACAATGGCGAACGTTCTTCTTTTCATCACTTCTTTTTCACCTAACTTTGTCCTCGAAACACCCTACGATATGGTTCTTGCAAACTAACACGGAATCGCGATGTATTCTTCGTAGTAATAGACACGTCAAAACTGTTCACTCGAACTCGGTGAACCCATCGTCAATTTCTCATGCAATTAATGTCCTTAGACATTTTTCTTCAAGGAGCTTCGGTTCGAGTGACGAAATGTGACCATTTTATTCAAATTTCTACAGTACGTTCTTTGAATTATCCTGAATATGTCCTCCGAGTTTCAAAACGATTGTCTACACCGTTTCCACAAAATTCTCAAATGAAAAGTCACTTTTTAACATAGAGACGTGCCTACGCTATCCCTAAACTTCAGTTATGTGCAGAAAACAATAGAAAAAAATGTAAAAAAGGTTATAAAAAATTGTCAAACCACTCAAAATATCATTACAATTATGCCACCAGAAAATGAAATAATTCGTCTACATAGTTTATTAATTATTCGTTTTTTTGTCAATGAAAACGACCAATTTTTCAGTAATCATGTAATTTTCATACGGAATTTTGTTGTGTGAAGTTAGTCCTTTGCTTGAAAACAATAGAATTTCCCCTCCTGATTCTCCCTAAAGATAAGCTGAACCATTACATCGTATGACTTGTACCGAAACTCCTTTAATCAATTATTCAAATCAAAGTATCAATAAATAGAACACTTGAAATTAATGTGATAAAACGGTGTGTGCAGCTCCATCGAATTTCGCAATGACACTAAAAGAACAAAATTTCATTTCATTGTATTCCTTTATTTTGACAATTTATAATTAAATGTTAGGAGTATAATTAATCCATAATTTTCAATCTGGAAATCAAAAAGTACGAATCCCAACGTATTTATTACTTATTTTCACCATTTTCGTATTACAATTGAGTTTTCGTTCGAGTGAATTTGGATGTTTTCGAAGAGACTTTATACACTGACTCATCCGCGTCGGTTTATCATTATGCATTAAGGGGATAAAAAAATTAGCCCTCTTAAGAGAGGCGTCGGGACGAAAAATGAGCGCGCATGAATAGACTTTTTTTTACATTTAAAAAAATTTAAAGGTCTCTCTTTTTATATATTTTTTTCTTTATTTAACGTTGCTGCGGTAAAGAGTTACGCGTGTACGCGCATCAGAGCAGCGCACAGTGAAAAAAGTAATATAACCCCGTTTTTGTCGTTGAGGCAAACCTGACATACAGAAATTAAATTAGCTTGCCGTGGCGAAATTGAAAAATCTCTTAAACCGAGGCAAAACTGCAGGCAAAAGAACTGCTCGGTCTTGCACTCTTTATTATATACATGTATGTATATAAATATATATATGTACATTGAAGGAAGAGAAGGTTGAGAGAGTGAAAGCAATGGAGAAGCACACGCGGGTGGTGGCGCGCACCAGCGCAAAACTCGTTTAAAGATGAAAGGACGACTAACGACTTATTTTTGATAAGAAGAAAAAGTTAAGGCACTTTGCGGAAGGAGCAGGACGCAGGGGGTTTGGCTCGGCAACGAAATCCGAAGAAAACGAATGCAGGGGTTTCAGAGGGTGCAAGTGTATATATAGAGCATAAAAAACCACCAACTTGAAGACGAGAGTGCCAAGAAACTTGTACGTAAGATTACCAGTGGAAAAAGGAAAACACATTCTCGTGCGATTTCGCGCTTTCTACTCTGATAAACTATTTTTCTTTGAGTTCACATTTTCCGACTTTATTTCATCATCGTGCGACTTGATTTGTAACACGGAAACACCGGGAATTCGTTGACTTGGGCTTTTTTTTAGTCTAACTTTTGAAAAATAAAAAATAAAAATACAAAAAATCGTTAAAATTTAAGTGTCATCGCAATAAAAAGGATCAGGATTGCGTAGAATTATTGAGTAAATCAATTTTCAACGACAGATTTCTAAGAGAGAAATCAAAATAGAAAAGATTATTATTGCAACTTCCATTTTTGTGAATTTTTTCAAACAAATACGGTTTCAACTCTTTCAACAAAGAAGATTCACGCGAAATTTCAAAAAATGATCTTGGAAAAATTGTATTCGATCATTTTCCCGTTACTTTGTATATACTTTTATGATTATTGCGATAGAACCTCGTTAAAACAACATTATCATCTAATTCGTAATCGTCAAGTAATAATTCAAAGAACCATTTATTTACCTCGCAAATGTTTATCCGCGAGTTTCACTATGACGTCACGTCGTTCTTTGTAAAACGATCTTATTGAACGGAAGTGTTTCCCGAAGCCTCGCTGTATCCCCACATTTCGAAAAGTTTGTACAGAATAACCTGAACAACAGAAAAATCAATTTTCCAATTTATTCGTAGCCATTATCTCCAGTTTTCTTTATTGAACTCTATTTTGCTTTAAAAGTGAAAGATCCTTTGTAGGAAAAATGTCGATCAATGACGTTCAATCGCGTTAAAAAATAAACACAAATATGTCATGATTGATATATATTTTTTTCATTCACTGATCGGATTATTTCAAATTTCTGATAAAAAAGATTGCAACAAAAGTCGAAATTAGTGAGTTCGACATTTCGTCGCAGTTCCTTAATAATCTTAGATGGCGATAGAGCCCCCTCAAAAATGGTTCTTCCGACCATCATTTTCGGTATTCGTCATTCATCCAAAAGTCATAACATCTACAGACAAATCGTTGAAGCGAAGCGTTAGCAAATACGAAAGAATAGAGAAGGCAAGCAACGAAAACACAACAGTTGCGCTAGGCTCAACTCAATTGCCATGTCAAAACGATGTGAAATGGGATTGATGTAATTTGGTTAGCCGCCCTTCTCCTAAATCTACCGTTTATATCCTCGTCGTCGTCTCTTTCTCATCGCATTTCATACACACACTGAAATATCTTTATACACATAAACGCATATATAGATATAAACGCGAGAATAAAATCCAACTTGTAGTTCGCTGATGTACCGGGTGTTTCGTGATAAACCAGAAGTTAGGGCTCCTTGCTGTGGGGCTGATTCTAATGACTTATGAAGTCAAGCCAAATGACCGGACCGCCCTTTTCAAGTCGTTTATATATTTCGACGCAAAATCCACACTCGGTAAGTCCCACACACACGGACACATTTACAAACGTTTATAAATGTGTTTAAATTCATACACAGTGATAAAAATTGAAACGAGTGTATGGTACACATCGAATCAGAGGAGAAAATTGAATAGTCTTTGGCCCTTGTCCATCCGAGTCAAACATTTTGTCTCCGCCTGGAAACATTCGAAATTTCTTCGTCGCAATACCGATTTTTACATCGACGTCATAATCGACTTTGGCTGAATTTAATTAATAAATTTGATTGGGCCAGTTGGTTGAGAATATCGTTGAAATGAATGTTTCATCAAAAGTATATCAAACGAATGAGCAAAAAAAAAATGGTGAACTGCAGAAAATGTTACGGGCGGATGAACAAAAAAATGAGAACCGAGATTCGATTTAAATCATTCGCGATTTCCAATTTGCAGAAATTTGTTGCAAAGTACATTCGTAATAAAAATATTGTTTTATGGAACAATATCGTCGAGTGGATTCGTGTAATTTTCAATGATAATTACTTATGTTTTTGGGAATTTGGGAAACGCGCTTGGTTGTTACACGGAATCGCTGATTTATCCTGATTTATGGAGATTAATTGAAATACACTGCGCGATTAATCGTCGATCGAAAGTTAAAAAGTTTACTGAAAACAGAGCGACGTCGAAACTGACGATCATTCTCGCACCCAATCAAATTCGTATTCTCTCTCCTCGTACTTTTTTTTAAGCATATATTTGTAGGTTTTTCATACACACGTGTATAAACAGCCAAATATTCATATATATGTTTATTTTGAAGGGTCGAGGGGTGGTTGGAGAGGGTGAATATTCACCCCGCAGGACTTCGACACGCCCAACTTCGTTAAACTTCGATTCCGGCCGTTCTTGCGTTCATTCTCGCTTTGTCAAATGCCAGAGAATAAGAGAGAGAGAAAGAGAGAGAAAGAGAGAAAGAGAGAGAGAGAGAGAGAGAGAAAAAGAGGGCTGCTTTCGGTGCAAAAGCCCGCGCGCACCTCTCTCGTTGGCCGATAATCGATTGCCTGGCGATTAAAAAAAGCAAACATATAGAGAGCGATAGAGAGGGCGGAGGGAAAATGGAAGTAAAAAAAAACGAAAAAAAAAAATTCTCGTGGGTGGGCAGTTACGCGACGAGAGCTTGTTATACTTGTGTAGTAATGGATGAGGGAGTGGAAGGTCGCGAGGGATGAAAACGGTGGAGGGGGTGTTGGGGAAAGGAATTGAAAATTGGCTGAGCAACGATCGCACCTGATGGATATTTATATTTATATATAAATATATCGTAGACATATAATTGTATTTTTCTATAGACAGAAAACTGTTCTAGTGCTGCGTGGACAATTGCATGTTACAAGATCGTTTTCAGGCATTTTTATTTTTTTATTATTATTTTCTTTAAATTATTTTTCGCGAAAAGATTGCGAATTTTTGGGTACGCGATGTTTACATCGTTCGGGGACAATCGAACGGCAATTTTTGTTCCACCCTCGTTAGTACAATTTGATTATTTTTCTCGTCTCCTAACACGTGCGGTGATTGACCTTTGAGGAAAGAAATTTAATCAGCAGAACTTTTGTGAGTAAACGGTTTTTTGGACATGGATAGGAATGAAAATAAAACCAGGATTTTTTTTTTTATCGAACGTACGCGAAAATACCGGGGTTTGCAAAAATTTCTACTTTTCAACGGTTTGATCCTGTTTTTTAGATTGAAATCCTTTATTAAATCGTAACTCGACGTAAAACAATGAGTGGTTTCTTTTTAAACATATATTCCGTTTAATAATATTGTTTAGTAAAATTTGAAAAATGGAATGTAACAAATAATAAAAGGTCCGGAAGGCCGGATCGAGTGCATGGCACATGTTTGTATTTTATATCCAGAAACTTGTCGAGTGTGTCTGTTGTATATATTTATATAAAATATATATGTATGTCTATAGAATCGTGGCGGTTTTCTGGTGGCGGTTGAAAGAACCAATTTTGTCCTAATAGAAAAATCCCCAGCGCCGAACCCAATTTATAAACCCGCAAACATGGCTGGCTGACTCGCTTCGTAAAATGGTATTTGTGTAAATGTATGTGTTTGTGTGTATGTGCGTACAAAATCGTGGTTTTGTGTAGATGGAAAGAGGGTGTGCGGTTACGAAGTACGTTTTTCGTATATAAAAGTGGGAGGGGATGCACACACGCGTATATTTTCCTCCATCGTCAGTTGGTGGGCCGAATCCCGTCACACAAAACCCGTCGAGCGAGGCCAAACGACGAGCAAAGCTCGTACATCGAATTTATAAAAGCGTGCGCCGTCGCGGCGAAAAGCGCGAATTTTTTCCATATATAGACCAAGTGCACACCTCTTTTTTTATCCTCCTCCTCCCCCTCCTTCTCCTCCTGTCATCGTTACGCTTTCATTACTATCTCAAAAGGTGGCAAGAGCTTGTGCGGGGAGGCAAAACGCACTGGGGGAGGAAAAACCGAGAGGGATGGATGTTTCGAAGTTATACGAACTCGACAAGTTCAACGAAAAAAGAGTATGAGGATTAAATTCACTGGGCGACCAAGAAATATTCAGCTCTTGTTATATTTTCAAAAATTCTTCAATACTTATGCTTATATCAAACATGTACGAAACGTTTCGTCTCAATCTCCCTCAATCCAATTCTTTATTTTCCTAGATTCACTGATGCATCCCTCAAATTCATTTTAAAAGACAAAAAATTGTCATAACTCTCACAAAAATGATTATCACTCAGATTCTCGATGCTTTGTGACGAGAAAAAAAAATTGTGCAAAAATCAAGCTTCAATTTGCAGTAATATTCGTTAAAAAAGTTGTTTAAACAAAACATCGTAAATCAGAGGATCAGAAATCATTTTTTTCTCGTTTTATAAAATTCTGCCATATATTTTATTCTTTAGGTGTCAATTTTTTTAGAGTTTCAACACCATGGTCGATAGAGACGAAAAAAAAAGTTGCTTTATAACAGAAATGCATGAAAAACTGCTGTCAACAGTTTGACAAGTTGAAAAACGTCAAAATCAAAGTGTTTTAGAAGCAACTTTCCGTATGACTTTGACAGCAACTACTAATTATTTGATTCCTGATAAAATCAAGAAAGAGAGATGTTGAGATAAAGATATTTAGGGTGAAGCTAGGGTGCATTTGAGTGACGAGTCATCCGTTGGTTGAAAAAATGAGAATCCATGGCGATTGGAAAGCAACACATGCCTGCTGAAAGGGTACTCGTGTATCAGCTACAAAGGTATCCAACAGAGATAAATACCTCCGTGAAAGTTGGAAGCCAAACGGGCTCATACGCCCCTTCGAACAGTATTCGATAAAACAGAGGACTTTGCGATAAAGTATAGCAGTAAAAGTATAACACATTTAGTTATAATCGACAAGCACTGAATTCGCATGCATAGTACGAAACGTTAGGCAGCATATGGACGCAGCAGGAATCTTGCTGCGTCCATCTGCAACAAGGACGATATCCCTGAGATTCACGAATCCGATAAAGGGTTTTTCGTTAATCGATTTCAAATTCGATAACGAGACGACCTGCCAGCAAAAGAGGAATAAGGTCAAATGATTGTAGTAGCAAAAATGATAAAAAGGACCCCGAAGGAGCACCGTCTGGATCAACGGCTCGGCGAACACTGACTTACGTGTTCCAGTCTGTGAAAATGGTAACGCGATGTCCGTGTGTGTACGTGATTCTTCAATCAAAAGACTCGACACCAACATCAGTATTCCTCGAGGGCCCTGTTAGGGTCCTTGAAATAAATGATTTATCTGCGACTTCGAATGGTCGTTGAATATCAATTTTTAAATTGGGTTATAGTCAACAAAGAACTGTGATGAGGAATAATAGAAATTCTGAAGTGACAGTAAAAAAGAAATAGATTGAAACTGAAGTAATTATTTGGCGTTGATGATCGTTTTAAGGAGTTTCGGTACAAGTGACAAAATGTAGCCATTTTATTCAAATTTCTACATTACGTTCTTTGACTCATCCTGAATGTGTCCTCCAAGTTTCAAAACGATTGTCTACACCGTTTCCACAAAATTCTCAAATGAAAAGTCACTTTTTAACATAGAGACAAGCCTACGCTATCCCTAAACTTCAGTTATGTGCATAAAACAATACAAAAAAATGTAAAAAAGGTTATAAAAAACTGTCAAACCTCTCAAAATATCATTACAATTGTGTCACCAGAAAATGGAATAATTCGTCTGCATAGTTTATTAATTATTCATTTATTTGTCAATGAAAACGACCAATTTTTCAGTAATCATGTGATTTTGATACGAAATTTTGTTGTGTCAAGTTAGCGCTTTGCTCGAGAACAATAGAATTTCCTTCCCTGGTTCTCCCTCAAGATAAGCTGAACCATGGTACGACTTGTACCGGAACTCCTTAAGCCTGAATACCAGAATAAAAATGGTTGCCATTAATTGTTAATATAGAAACTATACGTACAAACTATACATGGAAGGACTAGTCCAGTGTAGAGTGAAGTGTTGGTAGAAGACATTGGGTGAGTTAGATCGAAGAACACGCCCTCGATGTGTGAGACAGAGGGCAGCAGAGGGTTGAGGAGGTGGTGGTATATAAAGTGTGTATTGGTGGTGTATGGCTGACGATGATCGTTCACCCTTATCGTGGGTGGATGAACGACGCCAACGTTGTAGTTTATTTAGCAGCGCCCTGGGCATCGGTAAACACCGGGTTAGCGAATTGGCCCTGAGGCTAACAACCAGAGACCGAATAATAGTTAACGTACCGCTAAACGCCATTGGAGAGCGAGCAGGCCCCATAACACATGAAAGCAGAGCGGTGAGAGAGCATCGAACAGTTTCTCTCTCATCGACCTCATCATATACATATCTCATTTTTCCACACATCGCTCTTTCGTTTAATGCATTTTTCTACATGTATATACTCAGCACGTAGACACTAACATTTCATGTATAACCCCATAGCACACTTGTCCCCGTGAGATGCGAGGGCGACCCCGAACGAGGGGACGAAATTTAATTTTGTGCTTTTTGTACGCCGACGAATCTCGTTTCTACGGCTGAATAACGTCGATGCCGGGGGCTCCAAACCGGGCTAAAAAGGGACTGGGGAGCTGGGCATATGAAACACACTGTGCCATATACAATGTACATTTTTCATGACAATTCATCGGTTTTAAGGATCATCGGTTCTTCATCTATTCACGTTGCATGTTTGATTGGTGGAATATCTCCGTGAAATATTTGCGGGAGGATCAATTCATCAAGGTGAAAATTTCTTTATGGTGTTAGAACGTTGATGGAATGATTCAGCTAATGTTTTAAATGACATGGTCATTCCTTCCGTCCTTTAATTCAGTGCAAAGTGAATTATTTGTACGTTTATTTATGGAGGAACCTGTTTTGATTGGATTTAAAATGTATTTGAAGCAAAAGCATTTCATGCTCACTCGGTTATGTTCAGAGAGCAACAAACGTCAACAGTTTTGCATGTAGTGTGTTCCGTCAGTTAACCTGATGAAATCATGCCACCATAATTAATAGTGCGGCTACCAAAATTGCAGAGTTCATAATATATATAGGTACTTAAGTGGACAGTACGCGGGGAATAGTTGTCAGATGACTCCATATATCCATTATCCTGCATGCAGGCAGGAGAGAGAGAGGGAAGCACATGGGGGAGATGAGGATTGCGAATTGGAGAGCGACGCGTTGCAAGGTTAACCGAGCAGGGAGAGTATGCGGCGAGACTGGCTATCTGGGTGAACAAGGCAAGTGTAGAGACGCTTCAATTGGCTGGATGAAGACAACGGGCAGGAGGTGGCTGGTATGTGTACCTAGTTAATTAAGCCCAGAGCACCGGTGTCTCGACGGGCGGACCAGCGGAACGATGGTTCATCACGTTTGTGTGAAGGGATACATCCAGCAGGAGCCAGAGTATGGATGGAGGCAAAGAAAGGTTGGCTGGTTTGGAAGATGGACAAGATGGGCAGCTAGTCGTGGAAGTTGGACTAGAAGTCATTTGGCCGCAGGATCCTTCCAATCAGGATTAGGAAAACAAAAAGTTATTCCGTTCCCTGGAAAGTGAGCATGAGGTTTGTAGGAATAAGGAATCTTTCACTTCCATAAACAACATGGTCTTGCACTGCAGATCTCATCAAAGGTCAAAATGTTCCTGACAAACAATGTATCATGTTTTTGTAATCTCATTATTACGGGATTCTGCAATTGATGTGCAGACGCCTTTGGTCCACAAGCCAATCACAGAGTTGAAACAGCATGGAACAGTAGGACCATCAGTTTAAGCGATTCTCTCCATTGAGAACCCTTGATAACGTCCACCCACCCTCGATTATCTCATCTCTCCGTCCCTCTTTGGCTCTCGTCCGAAACAGCAGCCTGGGTGAAATTCGATGTGACCAAATGGGAAGGACGGTTAAAGAGGAATAGCATTTACGATGGATAACAGATATGCGGTGTCTCTGAATCCACCGGATAATTAATTTCACTGATAGAAGCCCACAGAATAATGGAGGATCAAAGGTTAGCATTGTGATTCGGTAGGTTACCGATAGATTCTCCATTACGTGCCCATATAACAATTCACCGAGCAGTGCGAATCAGAAGTCTGTAAAAACAACGAAAAATCAAGCACATGAAAAAACAAGCAAAGAGAATGCCTCTGCTCTCGTTTTTTTCCTGACATAATTGAACCGCCCGGGAGGGGGTTTTAGTATCGACATTGAAGATTGAGGAAAGGAGGAAGGTCTTGTTCCGGTGCGAAACAGTAGCAGGATTAGGCGTCGGAAATCTCAAGAGATCCTCTCACTCCTCACCCTACACTTCTCCCCTACGGCTTGGGTAGTAGTGTTGCTACTGTTTGTCGAATACAAGGGATGATGCCAAGTATATACACAACTAGACCATCACCCGCTGTGAGTTTTCCCAAACTTGTCAGGATGAGCCATACCAACAACGCGTACACATTGAGCTAAGCATCCAGTAGCAAGATCCGCGAAGTGTTTCAGTACCTACCCGAAAAATACACGAGGAGCAACGCACTACAAATATCATGTTCTCTTTCTTATTGCTCTGCCAGAGGTTAGCCAAAGCATAAGAAAGCTTTGGGTACAACAGAGAGACGTGAAACAGGACGTGAGCGTTTACAGTGGTTATGACAGTGCACGGGTCTACCACCCGCAGCTTTAGGATTCCCTTTGCGGTGAATCGCTTCATCGTTGTGTTCTCGTCACATTTTGTACATCCTCCCCAATCCAGTTCTTTTGGTCCACTTTTACACATCAACTATCAACCAACAAAACAGCCTAAATCACACCATTCTAAGGCTTAACTAATGTTAGATACGCCCTTTCAATACCTCATCGAAAATAAAGGATACGATTCCATAGAATGGAGAATTGGAGCGCTTTGCCGAGATTCCAACATGGCGGAAGATCCGGAGTAAACAGAGCGGGTGGTAAATCCTCTGATTCTATACTCTCGTACTTATAATCCATATATTTGCACTTCACAATTGTGTTTAATACGTCTCTCGCAGACCAATATAATAGCGCATTTATATCTTATGTTTAGTTCAAAATATAGCTTAAGGGGATAGATTGAAAAACGCGTTCTAGCGCCTCTAAATTCTACTAAATTCTACTTAAATTTTCTCTCACCCTCTCTTCCTCTCTTTCTGTCCCTCTGGATGGACGGAGACACACCGACTACTTTTTTCTCAATTGGAGCGGATTTTCTTTTACGCCAGAATGAACGAAGTGTTGATGTGGTTTCTTGGTGTTTTTTTCTTCTCTCGAACCCCCTTTTTTCTTCGGAATGAGCCGCGAAGAATGACCGCGGCGATGCTCGGGGGATCCCTGGATAGAAATTAGGCTTATCTCAACCCCGCGATCGCGGCGCCTGCGCATTTGTTGCGCACAGCGCAGCTGTTTTCTCCAAGAAACGCTTTTTCTCTTACGCTGAACACTTTCCTGCTGCTCTTATTTTCAATGGACTTTTAACGATAACTCACAATTTGCGGAATCACGCGAATTCGCAATGGCGACCCCGCCGAACGAAGGAAAGCACGTGAAATCTGCAAAAATTTTCTTTTCTTCTTTCTTTATGCTTCGCAATGCAATCCCATGACAAATTTGTATACACATCTCCTTAATCTCTCGTCTCACGTCCAATTCCCTCGCTCACAAGAGGATTATTGAAAACAGTTTTGAATTTCGGCCGCTACCGTGTGATCTATATACTTTATAAAAACTGTTTATTCTCAAATTCTTACCGATGCTCTTTTCCATGCTGAACCGCTACTCTTGAAGCACGTGAATCAAGAGATTTAGAAAAACGCTTTGTATGTATATTTATGGACAGTATATAAACGCGTTCTCGATTGTTAATGCGGACCATCGGATCCGGCCACTCGAAAACACAATGAACTGAACACGCGGGGAGTCGTGTCGGCCTCTCTCTCTCTCTCTCTCTCTTTCTCTCTCTCTCTCTCTCTCTCTCTCTTTCGAGATCGTCATCGAACAAACATAGTAACAAGATCGGTAAATCTCGTTCGCTTTTTCTTCCCGATTCTAGGAGCGAGGATACATAATGCGCGTGCGACACATTTTTTTTCGACCATTGACCGCGTGCGATCTTTGGCTCAAATTCACGTCGATTTTTCGACGGAAATCCCCCGAGCGAAAACTCTGAAAATAATACAATCGCGCCACCACATACATTCAAGTTTTTATACAAATAAATGAAAAATTCCAATTGTACTTTCGAGCATTTTTCCAGCCAACTATTTTATCGGTCTTTCCTATCGAAAAATCATTCTTCTGTAAATCATCGATTCATTTTCATAGCGTCAAATCTTTCCACAAAATCAATGTGTATCTCGATTTCATAAAAGAACATTTGCACACGTGCCTCGTAATAAATCGAATCAATAAAATGATATTTTATGAATACGCTGTCCGGATCGATCGATCACTACATATTTTCAAATAACTCTTGATCTTATGAAAATCTCAACACGTGTGGCTCGTACACTCAAAAATTTCAGGTTCCATATTCAAAATAGAGAGAAAAACCATGAGCTAATTATTTAGAAGTGCAACTTTTCCGAATAATTAAAAAATAATCATTGAAATAATTACTCAATAATTACTTCTGAATAATTATCAAGAAAACAAAAATTTTAACTTCTAAAATTTGAAAATGTCGCAGTTTCAAATTAATTAATAAAAAACCATTTGAAGATATTCTGCTGATGAACGTATTGAAGATTTGTTAAATGACTCAAACAACATTTTGTTGAAAAAATCCTTAACATTTGAATAAGATGAGGGTTAAAAATAAAACTTGATCTGAAATGCGAATAGATCTTGAATTTTTCCGCGGTCCCGATGTTCCGAATCAGCCCCGCGAGACGTTCTTTTTATTTTTTCTTTCCTGAAACGGAAATTTTGAAGCATTTCCGTCTTCGGATCTTATTTTATCGTTGGGGAATCTGATCGGAAGTTCCGTTTAACCAGATTCCATTTGTACCGATAAATATCTCTGGAGGAATTATTGATCTTCGGAATCCTGGCGATAGGACGGAGCGATCTCTGGTTCGGAAGAGATGAGGGACACTTAAACTTTTTAGTAAAACGTAAGAAGTGCAATCAACGTTCTTTGTTTCGTACCTGTGGTGCTTTTAAAACATGATTTGCCCGGCGAAATGTCATCGCCTTATTCTTCTTTCTCTCAGAGATTCGGACCTCGATGTCTCGAATTTTCAAGTCTTAGGGCCTCGTTCAGTTTTAACCTCCGATTTAAACGTTGGCTTCTAATTTAGTAAAATGGCGATTTCGTCTGATAAAACTTTGCTAACGTCGCCAGGAAAATCTTCACTCCGATATCGCTTATCTTCGATGGCTCCTAGAGAGGATTTCCGAGGTTTTCTTCCGCATCCACTTTGACCAGGAAAAACCACTTTTAAGTGGACACTCTCTGAACGCAGGTCACTTGCATTATCTGTATATATATGTATATATCCTTCGAAAAATATCCCTCTATCTTTCCCTCAAATACTTTCGTCCATCCTAATAGAACGACTTACGCAAAATTTTCGACCTTTTTGCTTCTTTCGGTCATCCGATTAGAAATATCTCGTAAGAGACGATCGACCTTTCTTTTTTTTTAACTTGGCTTGGGATTTTCTGAGCCAGCAGCCTAACAAACCATAAATGACTGAATACGTGAATTTTTTGAATGGAAAGACATGCCACTGTGTTTTGAATCTTAAATTAACGAGGTTCGATCGCCATAATCATAATAATATACACAAAGTGACGGGAAAATGATCAAATACAACTTTTCCAAGATCATTTTTTGCAATTTTGCAGCAATCTTCTTGAGCGTCGTATTATAATGTGTAAAAAATTTGAGAAGGTTTCACCGTCTGGAGATCGAGATATTCAGGGTTTGAAATCGCAACTTTAACACGAGGTTTTATGGGAAGTTACGAAAAAAGACGATATTTTACAACTAATACCTCGATTTCTAAACGGTCAAACTTTCTCGAATTTAACCCACAGTTGAGTATGATTGTTAAGAAGATTCGTATGAATTTTAAACAATCAAACTTGGAATTTATCGAACGCATGAGAAACGATCGAACCTCCTTAAATGTTCAATTATCCAAATACAGAATTACGTAAAATTTTCGACGTTTCTTCTTCCTTTCAGTCATCCAATGAAACGTCTCAACGAAAAGTTCACTCAGACGATGAAACTTCCTTGTTTTTTAAACTCAGTTAAGTATACTTTTAAATGGCCTCAAGAAACAATAAATCACTGAATTCACAATTGTTTAAAACCAATCGATGTGCCAGCGCATGTTCCAATAGTTAAATGAAACATCCAAAAATGATATTTTCCTTCTAAAGAATATAAACATATTTCTGGAACAAAAAAACATGAAGAAAATTTAATGACCATGTGGTAGGACAACTGTACGATTGAAAGATAAAAAAAAAAGAAAAGAAAAGAAAAAAGAACTTAGTCACGCCCGAATGTGTATTACATAGTGGCCGTCATCGGCAAACCACGCAGCTAATTTAGTGCAGCTAAACGGTGATTTGGTGATTGCTGCCAGTCTACATAAACTCGATTCATACAAATGCTCTTCACGTGGAAACTGTAGCCTGCATTTATATGAATATATATATATATATATATAGAGAAGTATATAAATGTGCGTTACAACGCGGACGCATCGTCAAGGCTTTTGAAACAGATTCATTCCCGCAGTGGAATGAGAGAAAGAGAAAGAGAGAGTGAGAGAGAGAAAGAGAGAGTGAGAGAGAGAAAGAGAGAGAGAGAGAAGGAGAGGAAGAGAATTCATCGGCAAACGTATAATTTTCCGGCGATGGCCGGGGATCGATTTTGAGTGGCCACTGTTTCGGTACAGGCGGATATCTTTTGTGGCGGGAATGTGGGCGTGCGTTTCCCCTCGGGGCTAAAACGCCAAATGGTTATCCGCCACTGTTGCTACACGATTTATAGAGACATACAAACGCAGAATATATACAAGTTGAAAAATACATCGATACGAAAAATGTGTATTGGTATATATTTAGAAAAATTGTAAAAACAGGCAATGAGAACGGCGAAGGAACAAGAAAGAGAGAGAGAGAGAGAGAGAGAGAGAGAGAGAGAGAGAGAGAGAGAGAGAGAGAGAGAGAGAGAGATGAATGGTTGAAAAGGAACTGAGAAAAAAAAGGAAAAACGAGAAACGACAAATGGTCGCGGTGAAATAATAATAGAAGAAAAAAAAACAATCGTTGAGATTGAGTGAACACCCAGCCGAAAAACGATTGACAAGCGAAGAGAGAGAGAGAGAGAGAGGGAGAGAGAGAGAGAGATAGAAATTCCCGGATGAACTTTCACGGAAGTGGTTTTCTTTCATTTCGTTCGAATATCAACCACCCTCCTCCTCCTCCTCCTCCTTCTCCTCCTCCTCTTTTGCTATGTATACCGTCTCGTTCGTTCGCGGCAGCACACACGATCGATATCTCCTTCGTGGATTTTAATTGAGCTGCGGAAGCTCCCAATTGAGATTTCGATGAGTTATCTACACAGGAGAATCGCTATTAAATTGGTTGAAAAAAAAGAAAGAATCCAGTCGATGGAACCTTCCATATCAATGTTCAATCTCTACCTCTCTCTCTCTCTCTTTCTCTCTTTCTCTCTCTTTCTCTCTCTCTCTCTCTTCCTCCTTTTTCTTTTTATTCCAAAGTATTTTATATAAACAGGGAAACTGACCAGTGAACAAACGACATCAGTTTAATGTTAAAAAGAAACCAGCCTTATAAAGAGTCGTTAAATATCTAATTTACTAAATTTTTAGCAAAAAAAAAGTCACCCTTTCCGTTGGCACCAATTTTTAGCATTCAATGATAAACTTTCAATTACTAACGTTTTAAGAATTTTGCTACTTTTTTATCAGCTTGTCCATTATCATGTAATGGAATATATTTTAATTAAAAAAATAAGAATATAATCCTTTTAGAGCTCGGACAGAAAAAAACGTTATTCTAGGAACATTTTTATTCTACGGTTTATCTAAATACTGCAGATCCGTTTATTTCTTCATTTACTGGTCGATTGACTTTAAAGAAGTTTTTGAGATCGAAAAAGAAACTAATGATTTTCTCCCTTCTTCCTGGAGTTCAAAAGAATAATAATTTTCAAACGTTTTTATAAACTATGCGAGCAACGAATAAAGTAAATAATCGAGATGCCGGAAGTGCTTCAAGACATCGAGAAGGTCGAGGAAGATGAAACGAATTTTGTTCATTTCATGACGACACTAAAGTTTCGATTAAACTATTATTAGCAAATTAAAATGATAATAAAATCCTGCAACATTTAAAAACGCGAGGAAAATTTGTTAAAAAAATCGACAAAACTAATCTTTACAATAATCCAATAATCTTGAGTGCATAATAAAATGGAAATAGTGTATGAAGACATGAAATTCAATTAAAAGGGAATAAAATGAAGAAAAAAGAAGAAGATAATGTGGTGAAATTTAGGGAGTTAAAACGAGCCTGAATGCAGCAAATCTGGTACAGAGAGAGCGACGTGTATAAAGTGGCGATATTATTAGAGATAAGTAAGCGACGCATCGAGAAAAGCATGCCGCGGGCTCGGCTGGTTTTATGGAGTGAAAAACGGTTGGTAGCGCGCGGGCGCAATGGGAAGGCGAAGAAGAAGAAGAAGAAGAAGAAGGAGAAGGAGATAGAAAAGGAAAAGAGATGATGAGAGAAACGGGCGCGCGCTCGCGCAAAGTGGCTCAGAGAAGCACAACACAAAAGCAACGCGCCGGTAAGCTTCACCTCGTTTCTGGCAATTACAGGGGATGCCAGAATCCGCCACAAGAATCAACCCACACCGTGGCGTGGTCGCACCCTCTGACGACGTGCGTGCACTCTCTCTCTCTCTCTCTCTCTTTCTCTCTCTTTCTCTCATTTTCCCTCACCCTGGTCGCGTTCCCCCTCCACGAATTCATTCGAAGATCGCAGTAACAGCGCCATCTTTTCATCTCACTCAACTTCATCCGAATCCTCCTTTCGTCCTTCAACCCCCACCCTCTCAATCTTTCGTCGCTTTTCTCTCGGTCAATCTTAGACAAAAGGAGATCAACTCGCGTTATAATACGGAAGCTTAAATACCCTCGCAGGGAAGCTATAAACTTTTCTACTCAGATTCATAGCCTCAAAACATTTTTTCCCTGATACTGGCCAATGTCCATACAGTTCCAAGCCGATTGTCCGAAAAAGAAATCAGTGATTGTCTGACTTCCTCGTGTTCAATCCTCGTACACATCGTTCCATTTCGAATCCCCTACCTCACCATTAAATTTATTTCCCCCTGGCCTTTCTATCTGACTCTCTCTCTCTCTCTCTTTCTCTCTTTCGTGAATTAACCCCCACCACGTCCAAGTGCGGAGATCAAGCGACGAGAAGAGACGATTGTTCGACGATGAAAAAGGACACAGAGATATAAACTCGCGAGGGGATTGAGACAGTGTGGATAAAGGGGGTTGCCGAAGGCTGTGAGAAGGAAAGCAATAGGTTAACCAGCTTCAAACCAAACGGGGATGAAAATGCGTGAGAGAGAGAGAGAGAGAGAGAGAGAGAAAGAGAGAAAGAGAGAGATAGGAAACACGTGAAAACCGAGGATACAAATCGAAGGGGACAGAAAGAGATGGAGTTAGAGTAAAATCACTCCTGTCGAGCTGCCGCGCGGACTCGATTACACAATCCCCTCTGACGAAAGCTTAATTTGAGCACCCCTGATCTCGCCATGTTCTCGAAAATCATCGTTTATTGGCTCCCGCAAATGCGGCTGAACAGCCGATTGGATGGGACTGGTAACGCCTCTCGTTTCACGTCCTGCCTTCCGTCTATTCACTACCTCGGCTTCGCCTTTCCTCCTGCCCGGAATACCCGGCCCGCTTTATTGTCCTCCTTCAACCTCGTCAAACCTTTCGTCTCCTCCTGCTCACTCACTCGCTCTCTTCAACGTCCCGCGACTCCCCCGTATCCCGAGGCGAACGCGAAAGATCGCGTCGGCGGTGGCGTGTGCCTTGCTAATGCCCGCAAGCCAGCAACCAGCCCGGCTAGTACACGCTGGCACAACGCACGCTCAACAACACCCCTTAACGGACAACTACACTTTGTCATTATACTCTGGCTTCTTACATTTCCTTGTCATTTTTCCTAGTTTATTTAAAAATAAACGATTAAACAACCGGTGCCGATTGATTTGATTAAAAATTGAGTTAAAGACGGTTCAGCGATGACCTAAAGTTTCACTTCGATCCGTCATCGAACCACGAAGACGAAGGACCATGTGATTCCGTAGAATCCCTAAAAAAAACTTTGTGCTGCTGAGAAAAGTTATCTTGAGTGTCAAAACGGCTGACTGGAAAACCAAAGTGCACCGAGTGTCAATCCTGTGAGGATGAAGGATTTTATTTCCTTCCAGGAAGTCACTGACATCGAAATCCGATCGACGCGTTTGTCTTAGTGTGACGGTAAACAAACAGAATTTTGGAGTATCACTGGATTGTGTAGAATTCTTATATTTTGATGAATTTTGTGACGTGAACTCTTAATTAACCTTTGGATCGATACTGAGTGGCGAGTGTTATTTTTTTTATCCGGATTTTCGTGGCAACGGAGTAAAAGCTTTTGTTGATCCTTGGTCGTCACGATGATGAGTTTTAAAGTCATTTCCATAAAATTGTCGTGTCTCGGTCCGTAATTAAGGTGGTCGGTCAACTGGAACATTAAATAAACGTGGATTTCTAGGAAATCGAGGATTCAGTAGATTCACAACGGATTCAATAGAATTTAGAAATTCGGAGATGCAATGCTCTGACATCCACGAGAAATTAGCCTAGTTCTCGGATTAAACTATTTCGCGGTCGCGCGATTGCACATAAACGGTCAAAGTTTCGACGAATCTTCGTCAAAACGACCAATTATGGATTCTCAACAAATCGTCGAGACTAATAACTCCCAAAACAGCCAAGACGTCGTTCTCCCTAAACCACCGGCCAATACCGTACCCAGACACAGCATAGACGCAATCCTCGGACGTGCAGTACGGAAAAGGAATCATGAAGAATTGGAGCAATCGTCGAGGGATATCCAAGAAAATACGGGTAAAAATAAACATTTTCTTTTTCTTCATTATCTGCACTTCAATAATTGCTAAAAAATTCATTACATATTTTTACCTTTGAATCAAGTTATCGTTTACAATTTTACGAACGGTATTCCAGCACACATGGGTCTGGAAGACCCAAAGTTTGTTTATTGTTGATATCTCTTCAAGTAATTGACGAACTCCGACGTTTTTTTTGCAAAAATTGCACAAAACCCTGAAAAAAAAGGATTTAATGATAACCATCATTAATCCTGTTATTGTTAAAATAAAAATAGCGAAGAAAATCGAGGTATTTCGTAATTATTTAAATTTATTTGAACATTTAATGAGCAAACGAAAAATATGATGATTTTGAGGATTAAATAAATAAATGAATAAATAAATTCTTGATAAATAAATTCTTAAAATAAATAAACAAAATAAATTCTGATTTCCAAATCGACTTGAAATCGACTGTTGAATCTTTTGCATGAGCCGGTCCGAATAATCCGACGGCAAGCGTAGCGTCGCCATAAAATATTCGCGTCGCCATTACGATGCCTCGGAGCATCGGTTTGTTGTCTAGTGTAGTGAAAAGGAAATTTATAGGTTTTGTCGATCACTTTGTCAGTTAAAAATGATTCATTGTAAACACGGGAAAAAAAATTAAAGCGTTTATTACTTATCGGATTATCGACAAACGTTTTCAACAGTAGTGATAATAACAATGGTAATAATAATATTAATAAGGGTTGAAGAATCGTGCATGGCGTGTCTGTTGGTTCGATCGGTCCCCCAGGATGTGCAAGACGATACCGTATAGCCAACAGTGACGTTGTCACCATTCTACTGCTGTGTCTCTCTCTTTTACTCACGTAGAATATTCTGTCGCGTGGCAATGTCGGCGTATAATTGGAAAATCGTTAGTATCTCGGTGAGATCTCGTTGTTACCCTCGTCGCTACCCTCAATCGGTATAACACACATAGAACGTTCGCCAAGACTAATTTGTCGCCGAGACCACGCTTTGCCGACGAGTGCAGCAAAGTCTCTCTCTCTCTTTCTCTCTCTCTCTCTCTCTCTCTCTTTCTCTCTCTTCCAGGCTTCGAAACGACAAGCGATTGCCAACACGACAAATACACTAACTTAGTCCAGCCCAACGATAGCGTCACGTTTCTACTTTATTTTATGTGTCACTAAAATAAAAGTTGAAACCATTGCGCGAAGATAACATTGTTGTAGTAATTAACACATTTTTCTTAACGCCTCATTTAAAAAACAAATAAAACTTGAACCAAACGATGGGAGAATTGTTGAGAATGGAAAACGGAGAAACTGATTTCGAGGCCAGAAATTTACTTTTTTTGACAGCGTTTTTACTTTAACCGTAAATTTAAGTTTTTTTGGGTTAAGTTTAACCCCGAGTTTGAGGGTTTACCAAGTTTTATTGACGGTTCTTTTGAAAAGATTTGCACTTCGGTATCGAGGGAAAAGTAATGATTGACAATTTGTCAAAGCTACTGGGCAGTTCATAAATTAATTTTAGCCTTTCTTCTCCCATTTTTCGTTCGTCTTTATAAGCTCCCGATCGGATAATCAAAGCGGATCGGTCCCCCACACGAAAATCTTGATTGGAGACTAGCAAAGTGGGTAAAAAAAAAAAGAGATGAAGAGCAGGATTTTTAAAAGCAGGCAACGCGAATGAGAAGCTGTGACAGAAAGAGGACACGTCGAATGTGCTGCTGCTTAGCCGAAGAGACCGCAATCTTGTTCAACTAATCGAATTATCATTAATTATGATACCCCGAGCTCTAAATTTCGTTTCATGCAAAAATGAGATGAAGAAAAATTGAGAATAGTCAACGACTATGAACGAGGAGACTTATGAACTCGTAAAATGGAATTTTATAATATATTTTTTATTTCTTAAAAATTCATTTCATTTCATTTCTTAAAAATAAAGCTCAGAAGTACAATTACGTACGGAAATTATTTTGAAAAACCAATATTTTTATTTACTGTACTCAGAACAGTCTTAATTCGAAAGACAGGAGCAGAATGAACTTTGAAATAACTGTTTTTTTTTTAACACCAATCAACGTTTAGTAAAATCTTTGATGAATTATCACTTGTTGATGAATAACACGGTGAATAATACGAAAATAATGTTATAATAATGAATTTTTGGTTATTTTCATTTAAGGACGTTGTATGCAAAATTTTCTAGCGATAGAATTCCTTCAAATTTGCAGCAAACAAAGCGACTAGTGATATCCAATAGCTCGCGCAATTTTAAGAGGTTCCACCGTGTAGAAGTCGAAATATTATTTATTTATAAAAATCACAATTTTCAGTAGTTTCTCATAAGAGCGAGTGTCAAAAGTTCCAATAATCAACATTAAATATTTCGATTTATGAATGGAGAAGCCTCTTGAAACTTTGCACACGCTTTTTGTAACATCGAAGAAGCTTTATTCAGTTTTTCAAAAAGATCGGCCGCAATTTTTTTTCGAAATTTTGGTTATTATGCAACAAATACAGATAACCTCGGAAAATCTTGAATTTAGAGTATCTTGTTCTTGAGTCAATTTGTAACAACTTTTCTTCAATGAGCTTAGGCTCGCAAACCAATTTGTATGCAAGAAAATCAGAAAACAAAAAGTTTAGCTATGACCCTCGCCATGCAACGTCCTTAAGAAATGAATTTCGGTTTTGAAACGATTCTTAAAATCGATTTTGGCACTAAATGCGTGACACTAATTTATGCTGTACGATACTGGCCAGCAGTCGCATTAGTACAGGGCGCCGACTAATAAGTAGGAATAAAAATGAGAATAAAAAAAAGAAGAGAAGAGATCGTCGAAGATAGATAAAGACAGAGAAGAGGACCCGCTCGTCTTGATCTTTCTCTCGACTCTCGAGACACTCGAATTGACGTGTCGACTAATGGATCGCGCTTCCCGGTCCCACCTCTTTTTCGTCTCACTTTTTTTTTTAATTTTATTCACGAAACCATAGATATACATGAACACAAGTGTTTTGGGTCCAATTTTTTTATTTCAGCCTCTTTTCTCACTCGCTTTATTTTGTATCGACGCGAGCACGACGGTCTTTCTTCTTCTCGTAATCTTAAAACCGTACAAGAACGGCTCTATTATCCATCCTTTTTGGTTACCTTGGCGGCATCGCGCCATCAGAATCAAAACCGCTCCGATTCGGTCACAATTATAGCGGCTCGCGCCTTCACATTTACGTTTAAGGCACCGCGGATCAAACCGAGAATACGTCAGGCCTCTCATTTGTTTATCGAATGAAATTAATGTCACGAACTACTTAATTAAACATTCGTTCGATCTTTGTCTCTCAATGAAGACGACAAAATGTGATCGTAGGAAATTGTACTCAAATCAATTATGCCTGTTATTGAATCGTTGGGAATCGAGTGTTTTTCGTCGGAAGATAAAACGAAGCTGTCGTTAGGGGCTTCTTCTATTGGAGTGAAACGTTAATTCATGTTTTTTGTCTGTTATACTCTCGATTCATTATTCATCAGTCCAAAAATGAATATTAAGCTAAAAGATTTTGTTCCTTTTAGTGAATCAGAGTTGATACCAAACCGAAAAGTAGTCACAGCCTTGAAACTTGCATTGAAATATGATCAATCTTCAAAACAACCACATACGAAATAACAAAAAAACAAAAATGCATCGTAATTGAAAAAAAGGTTCCATATTTGCTTTTTGTTTCAAAGTAACGATCCCATTAAATTTATATTACGATCGTTATCGAGTTTTTTATGATCAGGTAAAAATCAGAAAATAAGTACAAGGAAACCGAACATGAATTCGAAAAAGAAAAGAAAGAAAGAAAATGAAATGAAAAAGAGTAATAAACGATTCTATTTTCATTTTGCAAAAAAAAAAAAAGAAAAAGAAGAAATATATCGATTGACTAAAACGCTTTGGAACTGACTCACCAATCAATGTAAACAAATGTATATTTAGCTAAAAATTGACAAGTTCTGATGACTAATGGTCGTACGTAATAGCACAGGAGCCGGTAATTCGCAATTGGCGAAGGGAGAAAATAATGTCTGTATCGAATAATAATGAAATACATTCGGGAACGATGGCAACAACTATACGAAATGTGTGTGTAACGAGTGTAAAGTACTTTCCTTTTTTTTTCCTGTGCAGCGTTGTTCTAGCAACAATCGCGGATCGTGTTAGTTGAGCGACGTTGTACGATGAAAAATAATCCATGGACGAGGAAAAAAAATGAATATATATATAAATAGTGTTAAGGTGTATGTATTACAGTCACACGTCTAATTTGGTGTATCAGTGAATCGTAATGGGTGGTACATGAGGAAAAAAAAAGCATTCGGGCTCGTAAAAGTCTTTTGTTAAGGGCAAAAGGAAAGAGGAAGAGGGGCAAATTCCGATCGCGTGACATCCCCTTTACATGCATCGCTGAGCCACATGCAATTACGTGTAATTTCATAGCCATTTATTGCCCTCTGATACCTTTTGTTTTTCGGACTCGAGTCACACTCTAGTGTCCAAACATTTATACATTTTTTTGTGTATAGATCGCCTCTCTATGTATTCGCGCACGTACCATGTTTGGGGTGTGATCCCAGATTCGAATTCGACACTGAAATGCGGACAGTCCGACTGACAGCTCTCATTGCGCATGCGCACAAGCCCTAACCGAACGTCGAAGATTTTGAACGAGGCTTCAACCTCCGGTGAAAATACTTGGCTCGAGACACACTCTCGTCATTCAAAAACTCGAGCTCCATGGTGTGTTGCCATCAGAAAGTTCAAGTTGTAAAGGATTCTAATGTGGAATGACGTTTGTTGAGTGAATGTGATTTTTTTTTACTATTTTTATTTTTTCTTTATTTAATCTACGATTAACTTTCGATCGATGACGTTGAAATGAAAAACAGACTGGACTTGAAAGTAATTTTTCTAATTATTGATTTTTTGATTGCGAATAAATTGATCGAGGAAGTGAAAATTGTAGTTTCGGCCTGAGAGTGGTTCGAGGGTGGACAACATTTATTTTCTACCCTTTTGTGAACCTTCATTAAACACTCACTTTAGTAAACCCCCTCGCAACAACCCTCGACGACCTCCTGAACCTGGCAGCCTCGTGTTATGCCATTCGAAATATATTTTCTTACTTATATCGAATACGAAATGAGTTCAAACGAGACATTTGGAAGTCATCCAACCTCTTTTCAGGTTTTTACCTTAAAAATTAATCGATAATAGAAAAAAAAAATCAGTCGTTATCGAATTTCTGTTCGGAAAATCATTTTTAAGGGCACGAAGGGTTTTTAATGTTGACGAAAATAAAAATAGATCAGACAATCAACATTGGGTGACAATTTTCATTGATTTGTTAGTGCCAAATGCTGAGGTTAACCTCGATTACATTTAGTCCATCAAGCACACAACCGTACAGTCAAGCCCGAAATTCAAAATTTAATATCACCTCTGATCACTGTACACATTTATCCATCTGTATATGTATTTAGACGAAAATACGTATATAGACAGATCGTCAAACATCGACAATATCGTGTAGTAGCATTACGTCTGGTGTAGTATCGACTTATCGAATTGTCTCGGGATTCTCTTACTGAACGACACCAACAGGCGACAGACTAGTTACATTGATCGAGAGATGAGGTACGATTTAAGCGAATTACCACTCAATCAAAGCTTCACCGGAGTGTTAATGGGGTCCCATCGTATGAGACTAATATCATCATGTATCGATCGTAATAAAAATGTATCTGAGAAGTTCTCTGAGCATAAAAAATATAATGACAGATTAACCATTGAACGAAAAAAATATTTCGAACGGAGTCCGAGCAGATATTGAGGATGAAATTCAAAAAACAGTGAAAAAACGATTGTTTTATCGATCTTTGTTTTAAGGAGTTTCGGTACCAGTGACGAAATGTAACTATTTTATTCAAATTTCTACAGTATATTCTTTGACTTATCCTGAATATGTCTTCCAAGTTTCAAAACGATTGTCTACACCGTTTCCACAAAATTCTCAAACGAAAAGTCACTTTTTAACACAGAGATATGCCTACGCTGTCCCTAAACTTCAGTCATGTGCATTAAACAATACGAAAAAATGTAAAAAACGGTTATAAAAAACTGTCAAACTACTCAAAATATCATTACAATTATGCCACCAGAAAATGAAATAATTCGTCTACATAGTTTATTAATTATTCATTTTCTTGTCAATGAAAACGACCAATTTTTCAGTAATCATGTAATTTTTATACGAAATTTTGTTGTGTCAAGTTAGCGCTTTGCTCGAGAACAATAGACTTTCCTCCCTGATTATCCCTAAAGATAAGCTGAACCGTTGCATTGTATGACTTGTACCGAAACTCCTTAAGATATAAATCCACAAATTTTATGAAACGGTGATTGAAAAGAATTTTCAAAAAATCATTGGAACAAGAATGAAGAAAGAAAAAGAAGGTGAAACGGGGGCTAAAGGGAAAGGAGAAAAGATCTACGCCTCGAAAAAGAGGAAACTGTGTTTGATGGAGGAAAGAGTATAGGAGGAAAAAACAAACAAGGAATCTTCCAATTCGTTTTCAATGAAGTAACCATGCCCGACCTGTGCAAACTGTACGTACGAATGATGCTGCAGCACACAAAAGGGATTTTTTTCATTTCACGGAATGACGTTTTCTACGGAACGGTGGATTCATTTTATTTTATTTTTCTTTCAAGCCTGAAAAACAACAAATAAAGAAAAAAAAGCATTTTATTGCCAATACCGAATCAATGACAATAAACGGATTTTCGATTGAATCAACTCGCCACACGATTCTTTCTATTGGAAAATCGCTGATGCTTGATGTGTTTTCAACTTAAACTAAAACCATTATCTTATCAATGACAAAGATCCAAAAATGGCTGGCAATGAAAAAAAAAATCGATCTCTCAAACGTCAAAAACGTTAAAAAGACAAATCTTATGGCACTGAAAATCTAATAAACGATTAATCACCAATTAAAATTAACGATTAGAATAAAGTAAACAGTTCGGTAAAAGCTGTACTTATTTTAACAGAGAAAACGTCATATCATTCGGACAAAAGTAATTCTCGGGAAATGATCCGTAACGACCTCCATTAAGGAGCGAGGATGAGGTAGACAACAGGGGAAGTTAGATGGGAATGAGGAGGGGAAAGCAATAACGTATGAATGAAGGTAGAACGGAAAACTAACGAGATCCACCAATGGCTTGAAGAGGAAAGGGGTTTATATATACGTATACAAACGAAATTGTAGCTGAGTTTGATGAGAATGTGAGCGTGTATCACGTGCATTAGCACTAATACCAATTAGCGGCTATAGTCTCGGTGTGATTCGTCGTGTAATTATAGCGATTGCCTCGTAATTATCGACGTTAACATGCGTCGAGGTATCGACAGCCCGCAACCGGAATTCGCGTGTTTCACATTCATCTCTCTCTCTCTCTCTCTCTTTCTCTCTCTTGCTTTTCTCCATCCTCATGCCTCGCTCGATTCTCTAATGCCGCGTGTCGTTAAGTCACGGTACGAGTTTAATGCACATATACAAATTAACACACACTCACAGCACACCCTGTATTTGTGCATTAGTAGAAATTATACAACATTCACATCGTTGCTGCATACTATTCTCGTTTCGTCCCTATTCCTTATTCTCCTTTAATTAATTTGCTGTCTAACTGTCTTTGCCTCTAATACTTAACTACCTGGATCATTCGACGCCCGATTTCGTTTAATTACTCGATATATCGACGCCAAAACGGATGAAAGAATAAAAAAAGTTCAATTTAAATCGACATGTCAAAGGTTACGGGGTTCAGGATTTCAAATCTTCGTTGACAACGGCTTGAAAACTTCTTCTGATAACGATTGACAAGACGATAAGTGTCATTGTTTATGCACCAAATCAGAGTTCTTCATTAAACGATCGCACTCGTGATTAATTATTTATTTCCGTCCATTTAATTAAATTATTGCTGGAAAAATTGTTGGTGAATGGCTAATTAATCACGAGAAATGACGTTGAAGATAAAAGTAATTAATGTCTTATATGTTTTTGATACACAAAGTTTAATGGCTTACCAGGAAATGAGTGTGGGTCATATTTCATTGAAAAAAAAAACAACAACTCGCAGAGACTTTACTTTGATTCTATTTCTCGGTCACCCTCATACTTTTTTTATATTAGAAACACATATATTTGTACGTGTTTTTGTAGTAGTAAACTGTCACGCAATTCTGAGCCTACAGGGGGCTACGAACGCGTGTAAGTGTTGGAAACACGTGCGGACATTCGCGCGTGTATTGAGTAAAAATGTATCGTGCAATGGGACGTTCGACTATACATTTCATTTAAACATAAATATAGAATAAGGGTAAACAGAGAAAAGAGAAGGAGAGAGAGAGAGAAAGAGAGAGAAGGAGAGAGAGAGGGAGGAAAAAAAACACACGATTTAAAGTCTGTGTACAGGTGAAGCAAATTAAAAAGAAGCATATTGGAGCGAAAGGGTCCGATGCCCGCCAGAGATATCCCAATAAAGCACGAGCACGCCACCAAACAATTAAATTATTAACCGGCGACGATAACGAGGCGCATGGTAGCCCTGATTACCATTAAAATCAACGTTGCCTGCTGTGTTACCTGAACTTAAATTTTACTACCACCAGTGTAAACCCACACACAAGCGCTAGTCTGTGGACTTTCTCTTTTTTTTTTATTCTATGTCCATTTACTACAAGTAATACGAAAAAAACAAGTCATGATTTTTCAAGTATTACAGCCAAAAAGGTCTCCCTTTGTTGAGCAAGACGAGCATAGGCTAAACGATGTGGTTTAAAACAACTTGAACTAAAGGTATTAAAATTAAAATGAGCGTGGATGATGCAAGAGTGATAAAAAGGTTAACCCATTGACGAGGTTCTATCGCCATAATTATAATAGTTTGAACAAAGTAAAGGCAAAATGATCAAATACAATTTTTCCAAGATAATTTTTTGGAATTTTGCGTGAATCTTCTTGAGCGTCGCATCATAATGTGTCAAAAATTTGAGAAGGTTCCACCGTCTCTCAATCGAAATATTCAGTGTTTAAAATCGCAACTTTAACACGAGGTCTTACGGGAAGTTACGAAAAGAGACGATTTTTTACAACTAACAACTCGATTTCTAAACGGTCAAACTTCCTCAAATTTAACCCACAGTTGAGTATGATTGTTAAGAAGATTCATACGAATTTTGAACAATTAAACTTGGAATTTATCGAACGCATGAGAAACTATCGACCCTCCTTAACGTTGACCTTCATGTTTTTTTTTTTTTTTTTTTGACGAGAATTAATATTAATTGCTGGTAAAGATGAAAATGTTAATTGCTTCGTACTCGATTCAATTAATACTTTCTGACGGTGAAATAAGTGACTTTTAAACCATGTGCCGAAGTCTTCTGAATAATCTTGTCAGTGATAACTATTCATAGTCGTTCAAGAGCAATTTTTCGAAACATTTGAACTCATAGTGAATGATTTGTTCGTTGTTTCACGTGTGCGCAATGCTTGTGAAACCTCAAGATCTACGAAGGGTTTCCGATGCCTTGAAAGAGACGTGGGTCGTTATAACACCATGGTTCGAGACTCGATATCTTGGTACGGAAATTCAAAGGTTCTCCATCGTTGTGGCACGTTTGTTTGTACTTGACAGTTCGATTTTCCGTGTTTGCCAAGCCTCGAAACTCTAGGGGAGTAAAGGAAAGAGAGAGAAAGAGAGAGAGAGAGAGAGGAAGAGAGGAAGAGAGACGATTGGAAAGACGAGGATTCCTCGACATCTCGATATTTCACCTTCACGTCATCGTCTTATCGAATATTCTGATATTTCCCGAGTTATCGAGTTCGCGAACAGAAGACTCGTCTGAAATGGATTAACTCCTAAATAAAGTGACATGTCAATTGAATAAAATGTTTTATACTATTTCAATGAATTAATGTCACGCAAAACCTTTTGCTCATGATGATAATCATAACATTATTTTTAATCAATTTTATACTCGCGAGTATAAAATCGAGCATCGCTCTCTTCCACGAGCGAAAACCCCTCGAGGCAGCTGAAGTTGTAACTCTATATGCAACCCGAGGGGCTCGAGCAAAAACCTGATGACAGCTTAAGAGCCTTTGCGCAAACGCCTTACACGTAATGCTCGCGAAGAATTTCGGGCCTGCGTGAGTTCAATGGATTTTTCAACGTTCCATATTAAAGTCTCCGCATCGAAATCGACTTAGTTAACGTCTAACGAACTTAAGCAGATTTTTTGCAGGAATATCGATCAAAAATCGCATAAGGATATTTTAGAACAGTGACACCGAATTAAGAAAAACTGTGCAGTGTTACTTTTTGCCATTTTGGAGCCATTTTCCCTTATTTTCGTGAAATTATATTTCCCTCCGGTCCAAAGCTCGAGATTTGGCAGCTTTGACATCAAAAGTTGGAAAAACCAACGCACAGAGCTGCCCAATTCCAAAGATTGAGATAAGGACCACTTATTGTCTTCTGGACTGACAGAGAATAGTGAAAATGTCAACGAAACAAACAGGACTGACATATGCAAAGGCAAAAAGTCAAAAAGAGCTCGTGGCAGTTTCTGTCCATGTACCGGGTGACCCAATGCAGACCATGATCGTTTCATTATAAACGTAATTTCTGAGACAAATCTTCTTTAAATAAAAAACAAAGTCGTGTTAATTACACTATTTATAATTCAAGAACGGCTGGACCAATTTTAACGATATTTAATTTTTTGGATTTCTCTTGTTCCGGAATTGGATAATAAGTATTAAAATATAATATTTATCAATAAAAAACAAATGAAAACAATAATCTAGCCGTTCATTAGCAACAAAACACAACTGACAGCGCACGTCATCTTGTCAATGGTTTGTTTTGTTTGAAAATAATGGAAAACGTTGAAATTCAAGTTGACCGCGGTTGGTCGTACAATCAACCGGTTATATATATTTTTGTTATAATAAAGAATTCAACTTAATCATTTTATATCGATTTTTCAAATCATAAATCTGCTTTATCATTGAACTGTTTGGCTCGCCGGGTCAACTAGTTGAGAATAAAATAAATATCGAATTAGTTTGATTCAATATTTCCATTTTTTGAAGCTCTTTGACGTCCTTTCAAATCCAAATTATGTTCACACGATTATTATAAACAATCGTTATCGTAAAAAGATAAAAAATGACAGATTTTTTTGTCCAATTTGTCCAATCAATAAAGACCAACATTCTGATCAATTAAAATGTTGATCTGCGATCATAAAACATCGTGAAGTCCGTGGCATTGATAAAATGTGTTACGACACCCTATACAGTTGAGAAAAGGTCCAGGCGATACGTTTACTCATAAGAGACTCCGAGAGTTTGAAGCAGAAGCGAGTGTTCATGGGTTTCTCGAAATCGTTCGTCGACCAACCAAAATTCCGTAATCCTCTTTGGTCGGCGAGCTAAGCTCTCTGTTTGACGGCATCTCTCGTGCTTCTTGCTACAAACGAAATCTATATAAATATATATATTAGCCCTTGGTGTCTTTCCTTTGCTCTCGTGAGCTCCGAGATCTTCTTTTCGACTTTATAAAATGGCGTCCGCCCACGAAAATTATAAGGTCCGAGATGTTTGATGGAATAAATTGGTTTCGAACGTTCTCGTGTCTCAATCAATAACTTTGATACACAATAAAAACTGAATCTTTTAACCGCGACTACTTTAGTCATTAACTTAAGAATCAATTAAAATAATGAAATAAAATAAAAACCATTTCATAATTCAAGTCAAAGTAAACGGATACACACGGATAAGGAAAAAACTCAAGTGTCAGACACGAGTATTACGAAAAAAACCAGTAAAAAGAAAAAAAAAACAAAAACTTATGAGACAGCAAACGTTAGTTGATCGCTAACGAACCATCAATTAATAATATAAGTCGAGCACGCTATAGTCGAAGAGAATGAGTGAATCAAAGTGAAATCCACAGAGAAAGAGAGAGAAAGAGAGAGAGAGAGAAAGAGAGAGCGAGAGAGAGAGGGAAAGAGAGAGAGAGAGAGAGAGAGCCAAGTTTAATCCGTTTAACTCGCAAGCACGAAACTTGCACCATACAAACTCTCTCCACCACTTGCCTCTCTTGCACGTCTCTCCATTGCTTTGGTATTGCTGCAACACTCGATGCACTCTCTCACACACGTATATCGATATATTCAGCTTGTACCTTTCATAAAATATAGATATACACAATTATACATGATATTATGTATGGGGTTCGTATTATATATGTATACATATGTATATATATATAGAAATTCACTTATGTATATACAGAGAAGTGGAGGTATTAGCCGGCTATTCACGAAGATTCAATGTCTTGATTATAACGCCTGGTGCTTACTAATTATCGGCAACGGGGTAAGGAAAATGGACGCAAGTAATTTTGTAGCGTATATATTCGCTTTCGCTTGTTTCTAGACACGTTAAGGGTTCTCTGAGGAAATTTCATGCGATTATCGTTAATTTTATTCGTCTTAGAAATCGTGTCTACGAATTTTTATCATGATTGACCATTTGCATAAATATTCTTATTTTATCTGTTGTCAATCGAACTATAAACGTTTCAGTAATTCTCATAAAACTGAATATTCATTCGGAGTTGAAGATTTAGTTGACGACTACGACATTTTTTTTTATTAAAACGATATTTGGTATTTCGATCATTTCAAAATAAAAAATCAAGCAATTTAATACGCTTTGAAAGTTGAAAAAAAAAAAAATGTATAATACGATTAAATTTAATGACTCTGGTTTTTGTGATTCTTAATTATCTATTACCATCAATTAGTTCAACACACTTTGGGATTCTTATCAAACTTAGACGATCTTTTTGAATGATTTATTCACTGATTGGCAAAAGCGTTTAAGTAGCTCGGAGATTTAAATTTACGATGGGATATATATTTACTTGAGAGGACCTTTCACTTCGTCGATATATCTGTATATATTATACCAAAAGATGCATTATGGGGATTACGAGAAACTGTCAGTCTCGTCTTGCCGTGAAAGGAGAAGCGAAAGAAAAGTCACTCTCCTCTCTCTCTCTCTCTCTCTTTCTCTGTCTTTCTCTCGTTTACGATGAATTAAGACGCCCCGAAAATTTAAGATGCGGACGATGAGGCAGCAAAAAGCGATCACGGGGCTTAGATTATGCAACGGTGCCCATGCGCGTACCCATTTATTATATTTATATGCGCCGTATCCTCTTTCTATCGTCAACACTGGTTATTCGATTAACCTGTTAAGCTTAAGGATTAATTTATATCACTCAATCAATTGATACACAAGAAAAACAAGCCTAATCGAAATAATAATAATAATAATAATAATAATAATAATAATCACACAATGAAAAAAAAAAATTAAATATGGTCATCCATTTATTTTAAACAACGCCATTCATTTCGTTGAGGAACATAAACATTTTCCATGAATTTAATTAATTAAGAATCTTTCCCTTTGGCTGTGGAATGGCAAAGAGTTCAAAAATGATGAAAAATAAAAGTGATTCCACAGAAACTCTAATTAAATATTAATTTAAATAAAAAAAATGTCAAGTCCAATGCAATAATGTGATTGTTTCGAATGAAACAAATTAGATTTGGATATCTTTCGTTAAAAATCTTGAATCCTGTTGGCGGCTTTTATGGTTGGATGTAGTTATTCACACGCTTTGGACTTTAACTCGATTAAAAGTAACAGAGAGAGAGTAATCGATGGTCGAAGTGTTCTGGAGTCAAAGGCCGGAGGCGATTTGACAGAATTTATCGGCAATCAACGTGTTGACCTATTAGTTTCTGATGCTGTGACGAGTGAGTTTGGTCTACAATTTATAGCCCTTTGTCGATGTGTAAGATAGACACACACATTGAAAGGAAAGTAGCGATGGAATTGGTAACTAGCTGCTTCGAATGTTAGTGCACGACGGTCTCCATCGACGTCACACCGGTTTTCTTTCCGTCCATTACGTTATCTCGCCATGTCAATCTCTTAAGTAGCTAGAACGAACTAGAACTTCTCAACATGAAAAAAAAGGGAGTGAAAAAGAGAGACGAAGGACCTCGTGACGTGGACTTGATAAAATCAAGCACTCTATGATTCTCTTTCTTCTTCGCACACTTGTGACGTGTTCAGTGCCTCTGATTCGTCATCATCTTTCGCTACTGATCGAAATGGTCAATGGAAATCTGACAAAATTGTCATTTGGTTGATAAACACAAAACTTTGGCTTCGTTGGTTCTTTCAAATTGAACATCAAATTGAAAATCTTTATCTTTTATCAACGAATTTCGATGCCATTGTTTCATGGTTTGCTTTAGTGCGCGGAGTGATAAATATCGTTTGAGCTTTGGTCTTGGAATCAATCGCTTAGCACCTCGAGGTCGCCCTTAAGGAGTCCCTTGGACCTAACGTCGATACGATTATTGATTGTAGCTGATAATTAGTCGCTACAGAGCCGTCAATCAAGTCATGTGCATGCCGAGGGGTTATTAGGTCGTTGGTTACCCGACGGCGAAGCTTTGACTTCCCTACTGTAAACCCTGTCTGTACAGTCTGTATTTTCCTCCAGCACTGTTATGTATTTGTTTTGTAATGCAATTCGTATCGAGGTGACAAAACTCAGGATTGCATTTGTTGATTAAGCAGGTTCGATCGTTTCTCGTGCGTTCGATAAATTCCAAGTTTAATTGTTCTAAATTCATATGAATCTTCTTAACAATCGTACTCAACTGTGGGTTAAATTTGAGGAAGTTCGATCGTTTAGAAATCGAGTTATTAGTTGTTAAATATCGTCTTTTTTCGTCACTTCCCATAAGACCTCGTGTTAAAGTTGCGATTTTGAACACTGAATATCTCGATTACCAGACGGTGAAACCTTCTCAAATTTTTCACACATTATAATACGACACTCAAGAAGATTCACGCAAAATTTTAAAAAATTGTCTTGGAAAAATTGTATTTTATCGATTTTGCCGTTACTTTGATTATGATTATGGCGATAGAATCTCGTTAATTGATTATCAAGGGATTTTAATTGTCATTTGTTGCTGTCATAATTTCACCTGAATGAAAATATGTCTGTGCTTTTATTTTTTCACAGGTGAAAATAGCTGCAATTCACCCGGAAGTGATGAGGAACCTGGGGCAGGATGTGGTGACGAATTGAATGGAGTAGCTGGTAAAAAGAAACATCGTCGCAATCGTACGACGTTCACAACGTATCAACTTCACGAGCTTGAAAGAGCTTTTGAAAAATCCCATTATCCGGATGTTTATTCACGAGAGGAACTCGCGATGAAGGTCAATCTACCGGAAGTACGAGTTCAGGTGAGTCTTTAATACTCTTTGTATTTTTTTTTATTGCAAGATAAACTTTACGGAATAATAATAATTATCGAGGTGATCCCGGGCAGTTGGGGAGTTGAAAAAGTTGAATAAACTCGATGTGAGGAAGGGTCGATTTTATTGAGCTCTTCCATCATTGTTTTTATACAACTTTGTTAATTCTTTTTCGTTTTTTTTTTTGTTTTTTCTTAATTCGTTGCTCAACTCTCGCCTTTTTCGGCCTCTTACTCGCTCCACCGCCTGCTCAATTCGTCCTGCGCGCTTTATTAAACCAAATTAGATTAATTATGTGCGTGACAGCGATAAAAGCACGCAGTCGCGTGCCTACGACTTATCGATTATGCTCGCGAGAACTCCGGGGACTCGAGGGGACCTCGCAGAGCAAGAGCAAGAATTTCGAGCTTCCCAAAGTAAGAGGAAGCTTTTGCCTGGGCAAACTTTAAACAGGACTCTTTGGCTTTTACTATTCTCGTACCAAGACCTCGTCGTAAAGTCAGCACTCGATCGTGCGCCACGTACTAACACTTTTATCTCGTTCCCGCGCCCTCCATCCTTTTCACAGTTCTGGCGAAAATTTTATTCTCGCTGCTACCGTTTTAATTTACGAGGTAATTTCTTATTAAGGGATTAAAACCATAAAATTGAAAGGGAAAATAAAGTTGAAAAATATTTTATGGTCATGACAGTTACATTTGTCTTCTAATGTCTGACATTTTTATTTTATTATATTGATTATTTAGTAACGAGAAAAAATAGTGTATTTGTTTGAGAAATTTTGCTCAATTAACTCGTTTTTTTTTTTTTTTTTTTAATTAAAAAACAAACAAAAAATCGTGAAAATGTGAAATTTGTTCACATGGATTTATACTGCCGTTGTGGGAGTAGGAGTTCAGGCTCGCGTCTCGCTGTGGAGAGAACGCAACATTTACCGATCCAGGACGAAAAGAGTAATTAAAAATTTTAATTGCATTTTAAACCTGCCGCCCCAGTAATCCTTTTCTTTTCGTCTGACACACGCTACGACACGAACTCTGGCTCTGGTCTCATCCTTTTATCCTTTTATCGACTATCACCCTGGCGTAGCTTTTTCCATCCATTCTCTCTCTCTCTCTCTCTCTCCCTCTCGATCTCGATCTCTCTCTCATCACCACCCGGACTTTTTCCAATTTTCATTCGTATCTGCTGGATTTTCATTCGAAATATTCCAGACAGTTCTTTGAATTGAAATTAAAGATTCAAATAGAATTATTTCGAACCTTAAGGTCAGGGTCTAGCCTGGAAAGCGAAAAACAAGCTCATTTGCGAAAACGTTTTCCTCAGCTTCTCAATTAGGCATTACAATAAAACTTTTTCCAGGACATAATATTATTCTTGTAAAATATTCAAAAAATTGTTAACTGCGCCCAGCATTTTTTTTTTTCAAATTTGCAGAGAGCGCCAAAGTCGAGTCCTCAAAAAAAAAGTAATTCAAGTGGCAAAATGTACAATGTAAATAGTCTGCTCATCAAAACGTGACGAGAATAATCTTCTAATTGCATGAAAACTTGAATTTTCCATCGATTAAAGACATTTTAGTGATTTTTATTCGTTTGGATCTGCCTAAAAAAACGGGTGGCTCACAAATTCAGTGAAACGTTGGAATTCTTGGTGAAGCTTAAGCCCAGAACGAAATGGTAGCCGCTCAGCTACTCTCCTGGTTTCATCATTTTTAATTGACAACGTGCGCCAATCTCGTCTGTCAGATTAATCGTGGACCGCGTATACGAGCGCGCAGTCGCCCAATGATAAAAGGGTATGGTGGCAAAAGTGAGCGCTGAACATAGCCAGTGAAAGACTGAGGGGTTGAATCGGGTAACGCCGGACGGTTTTGGGGATGCGGCGTGCCGCAGGCCACATGCGCGTTCCCCCCTCTCTACTTTTTCCTCGACTAATAATCAAAGAGTGGCCTCGATTGATTTTTATGAGAAATAAAAGGGTCCAACGAATTGCTTTTTAATTTGCTTTTTCACTGAATTCATTATATTTGATTAATTACTCTGCAAATTATTGCAACGTTCGTACGACATGAAATTTTCAAAATTATCCAAACGGATTTTAATCCAAAAATTTTATATCAAATTTCTCATTCATTTTTATTCAACTTTTCGGATACGTCACGGAGAAAAATAAAGCTAGAAAAAAATAGCGTTTCAGAATCGAAATCGATGATGAACTTCTTGGTTGGCCAATTTTTATTTTGCAGAAATTTCATTTTCATGGCAAAAAAATGAAATTTATTGCATATACGAAAAATTTTCATAAATATTTGTGTAGATTCAAAATTTTAATTGATATAGAAAATTATTTAAATGTCTCACTCCCGAAATTCTGGTCCTTAGAGTTTTCTGCAAATTGTGAAAATTATAAATTTCACTTGAAAATGCATAATTTTTTATTAAATCTATAAGAAGTATATCAAATTATTGTAACAGCAAATTTCCGTCCATTTCGGTCGATTCTAATGTTTCTATTATTTTTATCGAGCCAATCACGCTTGGTATTATACTAATTTATCAAATTATTATTATTATACCTAATTCGAGAAGATTAATAATATTGTCTACACACTATTAGTGCAAGGTTATTATAATAATATGTAGTAAACCACTAATTTTATAGAATAGACCATAGAAGTGAAGCAGATAATTCAATGATTATACGATAGAGGGAGAAAGCGGTTGTTTACGTTAAACGCGGCTGAATGATCGTTGGTTATCGATGACTCCCGGGTGCACGCAGCTGCTGGTTACGCGCATGAGAGCCCTTTCGTTCCAACACCCCCGCAATTTGTCTCCAACGTAATTCCTTTATACGACCATATATCCACGTACATATATTTGTGGAGACTAATTTATTTATAGATCTAATTTTCCCAACGATATTATTATTGAGTGTTTGATCGAAATTTAGATGAATTAGAAATATAAAACATTCAATTATCGAGTTTAGAATATTTATAATCATCGATGACGAATGAATATTTCTTTCAATTAAATTCACTCGATTTTTTTCATTTAATCAAAGTCACTGTGGATTCTTGAAAAATGGTCAATTGTTGGGAATTTTTTATTTTCACAGATTTTTAAAATGATTTTTTAAATAAAACGAGGAAAACTTTATTGAGAACGTATCCAAGTATTTGAAATTTACAAAGTTATAAACATTTATGCGAAGATTAATTAAATTTTCGTGGAGGATTATCATAAAATAAAGAATTGCATAGATTCAAGATTTTTTTTATTTCTGTGTGTGCATCCATTGATTATTTATATTTATTTTAGAATTACGGAACGTGGATTAAAAAGTACAAAATCTCAATCAATTCATTAATCTGTTCGATAATTTTAACTCGAAATCAAATTTCCATATGTTCGCACACAAAAATTAAAAAAATTTAAAAACCAAAATTGTGTGTCCTCCTTCAGCACGAGGATTGAAAGAGCATTTTAACATTTCTCGACCCGTATAAAAATCGTAATAAATCACCGTCACATTAAAGCCCCATAATCAAATAACAAACGTCCCATTGAACACCTTGGGAGAAGAATCGAATTAAATGGACGCTTACGAATCATTTGCTTTTATCACGCACTTATCGTCCTTTGTATCCATATTCTATTTATATTGTCTTTGCCCGTTTATCGTATCGAAGTGTGTCATATAAAAAAAAAAACAAAAAATAAACGAACCGTGGACGTTTATTTTCACGGTACTTACGCATCGGTTTGTAATAAAAGCCAAACGCGCTCGTTTCCTCCATTTGTTTCCTAGTGGAAAAAAAACAAAACCCAGAAAAAAAAGAAACAACAAAAAAAAAAACACATGCTATGTGTGAATATGCCATAGACGCGTATTTTTATTTCTATAGATATATAAAAACATTCACTTATTATTATGTATTCAGGGATATATATATTTTCACATTTATTATTGTGTGCGAGCACGAGTTCACCAGTAACTCGAGCGAGTCGGTTCCTATACGTCTGATGTTTTGTAGAGTCCTGGATATACTTCATATTATATATCCAAGCACTATTGTCGGCAGGGGCGTACATTACCTTTCCTGTCACGCGATCGTATCCCATGTATACGGAACCCGACAAATAAAAGGATAGTGTGTATCCAGCTAATTCGACGATTTCGTACCTCACACCACAATCTTTATATATATATATATTTATATATATAAATGGGTATATTGTGTGCGTATCATTTTTTTACAATGTCGTGTTATTTATGCAATATATGCACACACCTATGACGAGGGCTTGCATCTGTATTGCAACAAAATCGATATTTAGGGGCTGAAACCTCGTGGAGCTGATGGTGAACGCACAATATTGCTACTTAAGGTATTTTTTTTACGAACACGAATATTTTAGGAATAAAATGTTCAAAAATTTCCCACGATTGAGTTCGAATACGTCGGATTTAATTGGAACTAAGTTTTTCAACTTTAAAAATCTAATTGTTGTTCACGCACTTTGTGGAATTGGAAATTTATTTACAAAATCATTTTACATGTTTCATGGAAACGATGTATCGAAAAAATTATGAAGATTCTGAAGTGACGATATGAACAGGCAATCGCTGAACATTTTTGCCGAAATAACATTTTTTGACAGCTCTCGGTTCTCGAGTTTGTAGTTCAGCCAAAAAAATGAATGAAAAATTCTTGGGGAAGCAATAAATGGATTTGAAAATTTTTTATAAAAGTTTTCGACCAAAAACGTTCTCGAATATATTTTTGATTGATTTTTACATTAAAAATGACGTTTTTTAAATGAAATTCATTGTTTCATCATGAAAATGGTAAAATAAAAATATCACGATGGAAAAAATAGTTAAACAAATAATAATCATGTGGTTTGGAATCAATCGAAGTATTTTCAACTCCGAAAAATTGAAAGTTGAGGTCGAGCAGAAGCGAAAGAGCTAAACGAGGAATCCTGGCGAGAATATATATGACGCAAATGATTGGATCCCATGGACATGGGGAATATTGTTTGAAATAAAACCTATCGGAACGACATTTCGTGTGAATGAAAAGAGTTTCGTTGCATCGAGTAGTTTGGGGACGGAAAGAGCAGAGTGAGAAAGAGAAAGAGAGCGAAAGAGAATTGCAAATATAGGAGACAGCAACGAACTATTTTCAAGCTGACCACCGCTCGAAATTGGCTATGACAGATACTCGCGATTCACGACAGGAGCAGGAGGAGGAACGAGCAAAAAACGAAGATTGATTTTTCGCGGTGCCCCAGCTAATTTGGCAATGCGGTTCTCCTCCTTTTTCACTCGTGCAAAATATTGTTTTTGTTTAATTTTTTTTATCTTCTTTCGTCTCTTTCTTGAAACGGAGACAAATTGACATTCCCTCAGGCCCCAATAACACTTTTTCGAATCAATGTATACGAAACAATAAAAAATTACTGCATACTTTTCAAATGAGTGCTAAGTTTTCAACACGCTTTTAAACCGAGTTTAACGTACCAATTAAACGTATTGTTAGTGAATTTTTATTACAACGTGTCTTATTAACGTGGAAAAATATTAAAAACGATAGTTTTGCAAAACCATGAACCGACAAATGCAAATTTCCATGATGACACAATTTCACCGGGATTTTTCAAAGAATTATCTGTCTTTTTCAACCGATTTTAATGCACCACGTCTCATTTTGATCCTCAACTGATCCTCTAGGAATCCACGGCGTAGATTTTGTTCAAAACTCAATCGTTTCACTGTTGCAGTCAATTGTTTATAAAGCGAAGAAACTTCTTCATAAATCATTTCCAAACGAATGAACTTAAAGGAAATATTACATGGTGGGTTGGTAGAGGATCAGAAAAGGAACAAAATGAGACCAGGTGCATTAAAATCGGTTGAAAAATACAGGTTATTCTTCAAAAAATCCCAGTGAAAATGTGTCATCACAGAAATTTGCATTTATCAGTTGATGGTGTTATGCAAAAATATCGTTTTATTTTTCCACGTTAATAAGACACGCTGTAATATTAATTCACTAACAATACGTTTAATTGGTTCGTTAAACTTGGTCGAAAAACTTAAACAGGTTAACCTTCATTACTATTTTATTTGGTCCCCATCATTTTTTATAGACTCAAATAATTTATAAAATACAATGAAACTTTAAATATTGAACAAAAAAATAAACATTCCAACGCTTTTGTTCAATTCCACCATTTTGTTACATTTTTATGGATCTTTGATCTTCGTAAAATATATTCAAATTAATTTTCAGAGCAGACTATAATTTTTCGTTTGTTTTATTGAAATATTTCGTACAGATCGTAACTTAATTCGATATTATTGGAGTTTAATCACTATATCTGCTCGTATTTCACCGGTTAGGAAGCAGAAGGATCACGAAACGAATTACCGTACAGGTGATACGACAGGGAGTAGAGCGTTTGACTCTCGAGCACCCGGTCTCGTTTCCACAAAACTCTGAAACTTACAGTGTCGAGGAGAATTATGTATTGCACGTTATTTCGAAAGAAGGGGGTGTTGTGTTTGCAGCCCTCGTGTCCCTGATCGAAAATTGGTCACGCACGTTTGTAAGCAGTTGAGGGAGCATGGCGGATTAATCCGACGTGTTATTCAGCCCCGTTTTTTTTCTTCTTTTTTGCCTCAATAATGTAACCATGGAAATTAGATCGAGAAAAAAAATCAGATCAATAATATTTCGATCGAAAAAAAAAGTATAGTATCGCTTAAAATATGTATAAAAAAAAACATTTTCGAAATTCTAATCATCGTCAAAAATTATTTAAAAAATATTTTTTTTAATATTATTAAAAAATATGGACTTTCGGGAGAAAAAGGATCTCAGACAAAACTGCTTAGAGTTCGATAAATCGCCAGAATTCGAACATTTAATGAAGACAGTGGACTTTTTATGTCGATGGATCTTCGAAACTAAATGGTCGAAATTCTTGATTTTTATAGACAAACTTGGTGCTCAGTTTAAGGCGAATTTAAAGAGGGACTAGCAGTGACTACACTCGTCAAATGTGTGTTGAATCTTCAGAATAATTTTATCCAACAAAAATTTAATTTTTGTACTGGCGAAGTTCAATTTAAAAATTCTTCACTGCCAAGCGATTCCGCGTCGATCAAACCCCCTAAAAAAACTTCGCTATCATAAAAATTAAAAATCTTGATACTAATAGTTCCTATGGAACAGCGAAAAAAACGAAAAAAATTTTAGACTTATTTATTGAAACGTCAATATCTCGATGCCAAAATATCTCGAATACGAGACAGTACATTTTTTTTTAAATTTGCACATCGTTTAACAAAAGTGTGCCTGTATAAATTTCTTCAAAATAAGAAAAAAATCCGTAAAAAAAGGCTTTAGGGAGGCTGTTACCTTAATTGATTGCACGCCAATTGATACGAGAGATCGAATTTTTTTCCTGCCAAAATCGGATGAGCATTAAGCAAAACAAAAAAAAACAACACAAAAATAAATGCTCCCCGTGGGAATATTAGGGTGTATAAGAACCGTGATGATGCGGTGAGTCGGAATTGCCTCGGGAATAGCCTGAATCGAGAATAATCCCCTTAGTTACACAGTGACAGAGGGTTATTCCATGTTTTGTTGAGTTTGGCTCGTGCTTCTCACTTTTACCCTGAAAGACGATATTTGTCGGATTTATCCGAACAATATGTCTGCGTATATAAATATATATATATTTGTACACAGAAATTTTGCGTCAATACCCAATAAAGAGTATTATCCAAGGCTGCGGAGGTCGATCCTGCGATGAAAATGTGTTAATAAAAATAATGACGTCTTGATGACCGAAATAATCATTATTTGTTATCGATATTATTTATTTTCCATCACATTTAATAGCCCAGCAATATGTATCATAAATCGGTCGAGAACATCGAGAGATATGCTTATATTGGTGTGAATTTTGACACACTCGAGCCAAGCCCCCGTTTCGAGAACTCACCAACTTCTCTCGCAGTGAACACGTAGGGGAAACGATATGACATTAATTTATATCATGACCAATAATACTCGCATGCTCCAAACCGCAACTAATAATCGTGACTTAGAAACGTATATTTATAGATATATAAGAACTGTTTACAAGAGTCCATACATAAATCAAATTAGTACATGCGGTCGCAGCAAATTCAAGAGCGTAGACGTTTTAGTCTGCATTGCTACGTACTCGGTTTTATTAATGATGAATTTATACACTTGGCAGTGGATTCATTCGGCACATTTGCCGATGAAATAGCATTGAAATCTACAATCATTTTTAAGTATTTTCATTTATTTATCTTTTTTATTTTTACTTATTTATTTATTATCATTTATTCATTTTTGTCTTCAATTCTTTGAGCCCTGCTGGGATTTAAATTGTTCCACGTGTAATGTGCTAGCAGTTTTTTTTTTAATTATTGAACTGTTTCGGGAGAAAGGAATACCAGATTTTTTGGTTCCGTCGAATAGTCATTGGAATGTTAAAAAATTGAAAAATACATGAAATTACCGAATTTTTGTACTTTTTAGACGAAAATATTTATTTCCCGACGAAGAACTATGAACATGGGAATGGCAATTTTTTCTTAAACTCATTACACTCCAACGAACGCTGTAGATTTTTTTGAACATTTTTCGTTCACTGGTTTTTAGTTGAAAAAATATACAAAAAATTGTTATTTGAATTTCGAAATTTTGAGAACAGCTTCGTAATGAAATTTAGGATAAATTGAAAGAAAAATGTGTGCCTCAAAGGGCTAAAGTGTGAAACGAAAAACCCAATTACCTTCATAGAAAATCGATCAAAATTTCGCTTCTAAGATGCCTCGATTTTTCTTGAATTTTCCAAAAGAAGAGTGTGAAATTGATGATGAAAAAAAAAAGATGCGTGAAAGATAATAACGAAGTGAGCTGCCGCTCGAGTCTGAAGGACGGAAAAAATCGAAAAGAAGAAAGGGATGAAATTACTGAACGCTTTCTTCTCACGTTTATCGTACGTTATCGCGTTCGTATCTACAAATACTAGCAGCAGCTTTTTTCTGCTCGTACCTCGAGAGACTGGTGCTCGCTCTTCCGCGAGATCGTTTTTCTTCGGCGGGATCGTGATGCTCTCGGGCGGAAAATAAGATAATGGCTGGGAGGCAAAAGGCGTGCGAGAAGCGCACTCGCCGGTGAAACGGGCGCGAAACACAGAGGATTTTGCGAGGGCGGGGGTGGTGGTGCGAGCGGAATGGCGCGAAGAGAAAGAGCGGGGGACTCCCGCTGCTTGGTTTGATGGAGAAAAAGGGACCGCGAAAAATAGCAAAAGACCGTGGGACGAGTTACACCTGCCGCAAGCCACGCGTCGAAGGGTGCTCTTTGCTGTTATGAGAGAACCCCGAAGCGAGATAAAGATGAAAGAGGACAGATGTATGAATAAAAGGTAACGCAGGACGAACAAAAAAACAGAGAAAAAAGAAAATGAAGAAACGGATAAAACGGATGAAAAAAATTGTGATATCCAACTACCAAATCGAGATACCAACGTCTCAATTTCGTCAAGTAAAAGACAAAGTGACGATCTTTAAGATAAATGAGGAAAATCTGAAAAAAAGACGTTGTACGACCAGAACTTTATCGAAAATGATATGAAAATTGGTGCTCAATTTCAAAAACGTAATAGTTCGGTCCACAGTAGTCTCGACAGGGGTTTTTCTGATATTTTTTTTCTTTCAATACCCAGGACACATTTGGGGAACTCTTATGAAACGATGTGCAAAATTTAGAAAGTATTTATCAATCCATTGTCGAGATATTGTCAATCAAAGATTTCACGGTTTTAAATAAATGCGATCTTATGAGGAGAATATAAAAAGATTAAATATAAAAAAGATGGTAATTTCTCAATCTTGAAACTCCACATTAACCATATTTCCCAAGTTAAAAAAATTAAATTGAAAGTTTTTAATGAATTAAAATGGTTCTTAATTTAATTGAAAATTAAAAAATAAACCAGAGAACTAACACGAACAATAGAAAACAAAAACCAGTGTCAAAATTCTACTAAAAAAAAAAGTAAAAAAGTTGTAACCTTTCAAAAAACCATTTCGAATCAATGACAAAACTCGTACAAACATTTTCAAGCCAAAAAAAACCAAATCGTAGATACAAACCTCTCGAAACCATAATATTTTCAAATAATCCCATTAGTTTTGAAGTCAAAAAAATTGTTGAATATTGATAACAGCTCGGGTGCCAATAGCTTCGTCATAGCATCGTCTAACGTACCGCTTAATCTCGAGAATTAATTTGGCGCGGTTTTGCCAGGTGATAAGGGCTCGGAACGTTATCGTCTTCTTCGTTAGTACTTTGGTAGCCATCTTCTCGCATATGTACCGTGCACGTTACCACATCAATATATACAGACTCAACGATGTATATACATCAATATATACAAATAACCGTTTATATAACTATATTGAATTTTATTCAATATCTATATAGTTTAGTAGGAAGGTTGGGAAATCCGCACGTGGACGACGAGTGAGATTCCCCTTTTCCTCTCTTCGTTCAACGATCCCTCCCCATAAACAAGCTCTAACTTTTGCCAAACGCGTCGCGTCTAACGAGTATTATAATTACTGTCGCGTAACTCAATATTGCCTCCTCCCTCGATATGCTAAACTCAACGGAATATAGTGTTAATAGGCGTCGAATGGCGCGCGAGACCGACGAACAACGTGCGGGCAGACACACACACACACACAAACACACAAACACAAATTTAAACCGTGTATAGATCAGTTATATGAATTATCTGAATATATATATATATTTATGTAAATGTGTGTGTGTGTGTTGTGTGTGTGTTTGTGTGTGAGCGTACAGGAAAAGCAAAGCTACACACCCCGCTCCTATTAATTGCGCTTCACCCTAAATGCAAATTGTTCGAAATTGAGCGAGGGCTCCCCGAATATTTGGAAACTCCATTACGGCCAGTGTTCGTCCTTTCGTGCATCTAACCATCCCGCGCAGCTTCGAAGGGAACTAGGAGACAAGAGAACTAGAGAGAGAGAGAGAGAGAGAAAGAGAGAGAGAAGGGAGAGAGAGAGAAGTTGGAAGATGAGGGTAAAGAGGGTTTCGGGTGAGAGAGATGGTGAAGGGAGAATAGAGGTTTATGTGTACGTGTGAGGTAGGCGGTAACCATCGTAAGGATGTTAACGTCGTAGCGAGCCACACAAAACTTGGCTTCGATGAATCGTGGTGTTTGTATCCGATGGATCGACTACACAGTATCTGGACTCCTTAATCGTGTGTATATGGAGTTTGTATATAGGTACAGTCGTTGCCAAAAGTGTGAGACAAACATTTTCCGTCTTCCTGGTAAACTGAAGAACATTTTGTTGCAGTTGACGATGTAATTCTTGTGGAAATGTTGATTTTTTCAATGATTCTTCAAAATGTTTTCAACAAATTCTATAGATTGACATTGAGCAATGGGGTATTCTTGCTAATCAAGAAATAAGCGAAAGAAACAAAAAGCAACTAGTTTCCTTTAATCCACTAAAGACAATTTGAAGATCGTAATGATGGGAATTACTCGTGGAAAAGTAGAGCAAGCAATTTTCTCCCGTATTACCTTTTGTTTTTATCTCGTTGCCATTCATTTGTAAAAGAGAAGAAAAAACGAGCTTAGCTGCTGAGAGAGTTAAGGGTCTTCGGGCAAAGTAAATATCTCTGGAAATACCGCGCGCGAAGAGTGCGAGGGATGGAGGAAAGGAGCAAAGAAGTCCATCTTTTGACGTGGACGTATGGTCCCGTTTAAGAGACCGTGTAGAGCTGGAACTGTTGCGAATAAACACACAAATATATGTGTACATGTATTTTTCTGTGTATTTATATACACCGGAAGATTAGCTGTCCGTCGATCGTTTCCCGTGAGGTCTGCGGGCTCAATTAAGTACTCCGTTTAGTGCGCGGGGGTGAGCTCAAGTAAAAAAAGGGTTGCAGGAGTCGTTCGTAGGTCGTTCGCAGTCGGCGAGAGAAACAGCATCAAGCGTGCTCGGTTCCGTGGCCAGAAACCCTTATCCGGCGATGGGAGAGCAATGGGAACAAACCCATATACATATACAGGCATGTGCCAAAGAGAGAGAGAGAGAGAGAGAGAGAGAGAGAGAAAGGATAGAGCAACGAACTCCCCTCGAGCATCAATCATGTCGGCAGCAACCCTTTACCGAGGGCGGTTTTACTCTCCATTGAGACGGAGTGTTGTGCTCAAACACAAAAACACTTCATTTGGCAGATTAGCTGTTAAACACCGGGCCATATACCGTACTATTCTCTCTGAATAGTATACATACACAGTGTACAATACAAGAAGCAGTACACGTGTCATTGGGTGCCATGTAAGAGTGCCTAAACGACGCCTCTTTTATTTTATTTCCCTCCATCGAGATTGCTCCTTCAATAAATTCCTTAGGCCAGATGTACTCTAGTCAAAGATAAGAGTCTTGACAGACAAGATGATTAATTGAGGCAGGAGTCGCGCGTCTCGTGGTCAAATGACTATTTATTAATCGTCGAAATGAAATAGGTTGTTGTAAAAAAGGTTTTCTGCAGTTGAATAAATCTTAGAGCAATTTGAACTGCATTCCAATAAATTTGTACAAGATCATAATTAATATGATGACAAGAAATATTTTACGATTGCTTATTTGACCAGGTAACAATCAGTCACTTCATGGCGGTCGATCTCCTGTCATTTTCTAGGTTTTCATCGAGATTATTTAAAAAGTTCTAAGGAAAGGATAAGGAAATGAATTCTGCAATCTTAGGGTTGGCTGGATGGGTTTCTCATAAGATGCCGGATCATATTTCGATTTTTGATCGTAAATTTCTTGATACAATCTTCGGTAAGGTATCAAATTAATCCTTTAGCCATCATATGAAAGTTTATCATGTAAAAATCATGTATATTTCAAAATCACGGGTTCGTCTAATAATAAATAAGAGAAAGAGAGAGAGTAGAAATTTAACGTGTAGATAGAAAAACGTCTGTGTCCTGGAATTGTTAGAAGACGTCATAGCCACCAGTCCAGGTGGAAGCCTAGCTTTTTAGTTACTCGGTTTCTACAACAGCGCCAGGCGCCTTGTCAGCAACTTGGTACCAAAAAGTAAGCACGTTCATCAAGCTGAAATATTCTCATGTGAATTCTCCGTTCTCAGGGGATAGTACAAAGTTTTTCTGTAATACTTAATGAAGTATGACCTCCAAACTAGACATCTACCTGCAGATACGAAGGAGCTCGAGAGAATTGGCCGCGAAAGGAAGCGAACTGAAGAGCCAGATATCGTAGCTTTGTCGGCAAGACCGTCAATTAACAATTAGCTGGCGGTCCTTGTAATCGAATTACGTGGTCTATTGTCGGTGCCAGGTACAAACGTATTCAGTTCCGTTATAGGCTACCCTTCAGGGGTTGGCGTGTATTTTTTTTTTTTGTATTTTTTTATTATTTTTTATTCTTCATCTTATTCTCATTTGATATTTATTCGTTTCCTATCCTTCTCGTCTTTCTCTTCAACGAGGCGACGTCTTTCTCGATCTCTTTGCTGTGCCCCGGCAGCCAAAACGCCGCGCGTCCTCGACCGCGGATTGAGATCGGATTTCTTGCCGCGAACGCGCGCGCCCTCGCGGACCTTTCTTATGTGCACACACTACGGCACTAAAAAACCAAAGCACACACGTTTCTTTGGCTCACAAATTCGTTCACATATTTTGGGGCCCAAATGCAATGAAACTGACCGAATTGAGACCGGATCATTGGCAGGCGTGCCAGCAATAGTGTCACCTTTATCGTGTGGACACCCGATATACACACCGCCAACCTCTGCCTAAAACTAGATGCAAAATGCAACCGGGAGGGATCTCTTACAAAGGCAGCCAGGCGGCCCCTCAACGGACTACCATCTCACTTTCTTTCTTGCGTCCTTCTTCTCTTTTCTTCGGATAATACAGGGTGAGAGCGAGAAAGCGAACCCCTGGATGAATGTCACTGAAAATATATCCGTTTCACATGCTTCTCCTAAGTTTTTCGGGCTCTGATCTCACTACACAATATATCTCGTAGTTCGCCAGGTTCACGTCACCTAATACGTGTTACTCACCCTTCTCAACCAATATATCAAACTTTTGCCATAGGTCTTTCCTCCTTCAAGTATTTCAACTCGACATCACATCAGCTGGATTTCTACTGAAACCTAAAATTACAAGATATTCATACTTTTGTCAATAAAATTATAATTTCCAGTCTTAAATGTCAATAAACTTTGACGTACAAAAGAATGCAATGCCAATTCATCAAGTTCTATGTCATCTGTCAGAAATGTAAGTGTTTTTAACTGAAAACGTCACCCAATGATGGAACAGTCAATTTCAATATTTACCTTAAGGAAATCCTTCCGCGGATGGCCGTATTTTGTGGGCGCATGAGAAGGACACTCGTCTTTTGTTTAATATTAAAAATGACGAGTGTCAAAGACAGTACTTTGTATATATGTATACATATTCATCAGTCAGCTGTTATTCATCGAACGCAGCCAATTTGCCAATTTCTGTTGCCGAACATAACCCTTGTGACATTTTTTCAACTCTAATTGTTAATATTTCCCTCTATTTTTATCGTCGTTACGGATTCCTTATAATTTTTTCTACGAGTGAGGCAGTTTGTATCAGAAATTTAGAGATATCAAGTCTGTAAATAATTAAATAGAAATGTGATAACCATGTAATCTCCATGAGCTCCCGTAGAAATGTTACGTAGTTTTTAAAAGTTGAAATTCTTCGTTAAATGTTCGATAACGTGGCTCGAAATGTTTGCAAAGTGATTGGATGCACTTTTACTTGATTGTAAATAAAAACCATTTAATTGTAGAGTTCCCGGGATCGTGAAAAGAATACCTTAATGGCGATTACCATCAACATGTCTGAAAAGTGTTGATCAATGTTTCTGCCTAGCAAAGACGTCTGGTGGTGAAATTCTGAAACTAAGATTGTCCAATGGAGGCAGACAAAGTTGTCAACTGCAGGGAATGTTCTTCCAGTCCACGTGGACGTACATAACTAATATTTATGGATATGTGTGTGTTAGGTATTTACATTGGTTGGATGTTGTAGAGCATGTGGAAGGCGAGAGAGAGACATAGAGAGCAAACGTAGAATATCGGAAGACATATCCAAACGGGTCGGCAACTATTAATTTGGTTCCCAGGAGCAGCGGGAATCGGTGCTGGTGCCTCCGGGCCAACAGATTACTGTCTGCAGACGCGATGTATATACGTATATGTAACAGTAACGCAGAAGAGAGTACTCGGACGCGAATGCTCTCTGTCCTTTCAACGTTCTCTGTTACTCGCTCGACGGGACACTCCTAGTCGCCCTGTGAAGTTAATAATCATCAAAAGTCGCAGTGTTTGCCGAGGGCGGACGAGACCCTTTGCACAAAGGCCTCGCGCCACGCGTGCTTCTGACGCTAATATGACTCCACTGGGCTTTATTACGAGTTATTATAGCTACGTTCCTTCTACTCTGATTTCGCCTGACTGCCACTGGAAAACACCCGAAAAAAGAACACTGCATAATACGCAGTTAGCCCTTGACACTTATTTTTCTTATTTACAATGTTACAAATGGCAGATCCACTTCCATCCAAGTGGCTTATCATGGTCTGCTGAAAAATAGTTAGACTCGAATAAAAGTTGTAAATGCTGTATTTTGACGAGGATAACTTGATTCAGGATTTTTGGAAACTAGGTTTCAAAATTTGAAATTGGAAGCTAAAAAAATGGCTATATTGACGAACAGCTTGTTCAGTTTACGCAGTTAGCCCTTAACACTTATTTTTCTGATTTGCAATGTTTCAAATAGCAGATCCACTTCCATCCAAGTGGCTTATCATGCATGGTCTGCCAAAAAATAGTTGGACTCCAACGAAAGTGCTGGATCATGTATTTTGATGGGAATAACTTGATTCAAGATTTTTAGAAACTAGGTTTGAGATTTTGAAATTGGAAGCTAAAAAAATCGCTATATTGAGGAACAGCTTGTGCAGCAGCCCTTAAAATCAGTCCTAGTTCATCTGACCTTGGCTATTAATGGTAGCACCCTAAATAAAACTTTGAACTATTCCCCCTTCAGAGCTGTTGTTTTTTCTTTTGATAAATCAACAGCCAGAACTATGACCTATGACAACTGTCAAACTGCGGACAAGCGGCAGCACGCCCTCGCCATTTTCGTTCTTTTCACTCTCTCGCTCTGTCTTGATGGGCTCGTAGGCTTATGTAGGGCAAACATATTGCCTCGTGATATACCTGCGATCCGCGTGAACAAAGGGTGCATTCAAGCACGTTTGCGAGACTGGGTTCATCGGAAGACAGAAGAGAGCGAGCGAGGCAGACAACGAGACACGGAACCACCAGGCTCTGTAAGACAATGACCCGGACCGGTGTCAAAATACACGAGGGCCATAAGGCTAATTTGGCGAATTAATCGAGCACCGTTTTTCGGATCACCCTCTTTTCTTCTTCTTTTTTTTCTTTTTTTTACTTTCACCCCACTATACGTTTCTTGACAGTGGTCCACCATGGAAGCTGCAATTTTGCGGTTAACCCAAATCTGCCCAGAACACGAGGGCCGACATATTTTTATTTTTATCATCAAACCCCATGGAATCATTCGTTCAAACTTGAAGTTTACTGTTTCCCTAATTAAATATATTTCTCGTACAAACTTTTCTAGCACCAGAAAAAAAAATCAGAAAACTGAAATGTTCTGTGACATATTTCGAACCTTTTCAGAGGAATCATTGATTCGATCTCCACAGAACACGTGGTTCGACATAATTTTATTTTTCTCATCAAACCCCATTCAATCATTCGTTCAAACTTGAAGTTTACTGTTTCGCCAATTAAGAATGTTTTACGTACAAACTTTTCTAGCAGCGGAAAAAAAATCAGAAAACTGAAATGTTTTGTGATATATTTCGAACTTTCTCAAAGAAATCATTTATTCGAGATCGCAAACGTTGACAAAAGTGAATGAATGAAAAATCAATGGAACACTTCTTTGGATAACTTTTGGGAGATGATCCCTTGCTCCTCCCGATCTTATGTACCCTCTCGTTCCATTCTTATCTTTGTCTCACTATCTCGTTTATTTTCGTATTCACGTATCAATGACGTTTTTAGACTGCGCGTAGAGGGCTCCATTGTATTAAAGTGAAATCGCTTCTTGTTTGGGATGTTATTTGTAGCGCATTATTGTGTCGCGAGGCCAAAAAGAGAGACTAATAGAGAATGGGAAAGACATACGACGGGGTTAGAAACGGACTCGGGGCGTTGGAGTGTTTAAGGGTGATTACACGCAACGACAGGGGTGGCTTTATTGGAGAAGGATAACAGTGGTCCTCATTCTCAGTTCCTCTCGTTCGTATGAACACGAGAAACTTCAGCAACCTCTACTTTTTACCTATGTCGATCATTCTGGCCTCGTGTTTATGTACAAAAATATACAAAGGAAACTCCGTTTCGAATTAATCAATTTTTGACTTTGGATCCGGGCTGAAATCTGTCTATTGATGGTTTTCTCCAGATTTGGAAACGTTGAACATTTATATTTCAAAAACCCCCAAAGGGCTTTGACTAGAGTAAAAAGTGAGGGTGGGCTCGTCAAGATTTTCGGAATGACAAAACCGAATAAATGATGTCAGCGAATTTTGTTTATGTCGAGAGACTGCAATTTGACTTTTCTGAGCATTGGTTACCTTGGAAATTAACTGAAACATAATTTTTCCAAAATACACGAAAATTGAGTAAAATTTCACGATCATTTATCACATAATTGCTATTTTTTTTTATCGTTGGTAATTTTTTGATTCCTGGGCGATTTTTTTCAATAAAATACTTGTCATATTTTATAGATCCGAAAATTAATATCCAATATCATCAGCAGAAAAAAATTCGTGAAATTAAACAAATTTTTTCAACTGTCACTCCGACGAAACCTCTTAAGAGGTTTTGAAAAATCGTTTACATCAAAAAATGATAAAATAACAAAATCACCAAAACTGCCATGGGCTGAAAAGCTAAAATTCGAGTCTCTCATTTTTAAAAAACCACGAGGCCAAAACAATGTTAAATTTTGATTTCTCATTCGAATTGCCAATTTTTATTGCTTAAGAAAAAACTTGTAGAACGTCGAGAAAAAAAAGAATTGAATTTTGACTTGGAATTGACATTATTTCCAATTAATAGTATAAAATCGTGAAAAAAATAATAATAAAGGTTAGTAAATTTGCATGAAATGTCCCATAGCATGAAAAAGTCTGGGTACGAGTTTACATACATGTATTTTAAGGTACATAGCTCCGCGACGACGAGAACGCGATCCGATTACGCTGTCGAGACTATTAGTGAGCTGTCCCACGAAAATTCACCGAGAAACGAGAAGCCGGTAAGGGATGCCGCCGCGCCACAGAGATAAAATCATCCCCTTGTGCTTTCCTCTCGCTCTTTTTACCGCCGCGAACGTTTTTCTTGCCTTTGGGGCGGTATATACGTATGTAAACGTACAACAGTTCATAATATGTCTCTCCATTCTTTTGCTGTCTGTGTGTTTTTACCATTAAACCAGTATTTATATATATATAGATATATAAATACATATAAATCGGTTATTTTCGCATTTCACGAGGAAACAAAGAGAAAAACAATTTGTCGAGCGGTCATTCCCACATTGTACCATTATTTTTGATACGATGCTGTTACATAAAACACAAAAGGCACCTCAATTAACGCAGCTAGTTTTGACTTTGAAATTCAAACATTTGAATAAACGGTCTTCTGTCAAAAATAAAATATTACGAGGGTTTATTTTATTTTTATTTCTATTGACTTTGTAAAAAGTCCGTCCAATTAACATACTTTTAATTCATAATACAATATTTTATTCCGAAGAGACTTTTAATTCGAAAAATAAATAAAACGATAATATAAGGGTTTTAATTCAGAAAACAAAAATTACAAGCTCGTTTTTTTATATTTTTATTCCAAATTGGCCATTTTGGAAAATAGGATAAATGGATAAAATGTTTTTCAGATAAATCGACTGCTTTTTTTGAAACAGTCGAAGGATTTAATTGTAAATGTTGTTAAGTTCAAAAAATCAAAAATTGAAACCTCCACCGTTTACACCAAGTTACACGAAAGTTTCAATTTCTGTTACAAACCGCAATAGCACCGATGTCCTGGTCGCGTGTAACAGCTAATACTGTTGGCGAACCAAACCTCACTTTTCTATGACTTCAAAGCCCCGAGGAATCCTATTCTGTAGTTTTTATTTTCCAAACTAATTATTTACCAAGATTGTGGCTCACCAAAAACAATGACAGAGAAAAAATGTGAATATTTGACACTAATTGACTTGAATGATTGCATTTTTTAATTTTGAGCTCTCTCTCTCTCTCTCCCTCTCTCTCTTTCTCTCTCTTGATCTCCAGGAACCACTCGTGCTTCCTTAAAGAGTAATTAAATTTGTACGATGTGTACAAATCATTCATAAATTTTTTTTTTTTTGTCAGCAATTTAGGGAGAAGAGATACACTCGATTGAGAACGACTGTTTGGGATTGAATTTGTCCGACAGTTTGACAGAGGGTAGTGGTTGGTGATGATGTTGGTGGCAATGCCATCGGTAGAGTTAAGAGAGGGGAGGAGGGGTGTGTATAAAAAGCGCGGTGAATAATAGACTGGAACCCTCTCGAAAACATCGCCCTTCGATCGGACGTGCATACCGCACGAGCCTGCCTGGAGATTCTCCAGAGCTCAATCTCTCTCTTTCTCTCTCTCTCTCTCTCTCTCTCTCTCTCTCTCCACTCTTCTCCTATTCTATCTCTCTGTATTTTCCTCATACAACTGGTTCTCTTGCCATTTCTCCCTTTCTCTCACCCTCTCCAATGTATCCAGGCTTATTCTACGATCTAACCCCTGCGATTACACTGATAGGTCTTTAATGGACGCTCGCACCTAAATATCCAAATATATATATATCTATATACATATATAAACTTCGCCCTTCGAATACGAAATGATCTGAAGGAGTTGGAGCAGTCAATCGATGCTCTCCTATCATTCATTAGGTACTTCATCCAGGATTTAATGTTTGCAGGATCCACACGTTCAACAATGGCCCTGCAAACCCATTGGAATTCCCTAAGTCACCAAACAGTTTGACGTTTTCTTGTTCATCTTTATTTCCCTTTCGTTTTTCTTTATTTATTTTTCTGGTCATCGAAAACTATGATAAAAGGCTTGAAATTTTATGAATTGATAAAAAAAGTTGTTTAAAATTAATAAAATCAAAGATTCCTAATTTTTTGGATTATTTTAACCAACTTTTTTGTACACTAATTCCCACTCCAAGGGTTTCTTCTCTGATACAATTCTCGTAATGGTGATTTAATGCATCCGTATGTTCGTTCCATACAAAATACATTTATATATACAGAGATATCAATGTATTATATCGTATCTAACGAACAATGGTGAAAATCTGTTAATACGACGGGGAAATGACAATGTGTTCATCGCTCCGTGATCGCCTCGAATACCTTTTACCGTCGCTAATCCAAATTCGACGTGCCACGATCGTCCAAGCGTATAAAACGCGGTCCCCGAGATTCGTGCATTCTCCATCCGTCCTTAGCAAAAGTGCAGGACACTCGACGAGAAAAAAAAAAAAAAAAGAAAAAAAAAGAAACTGCATCGATGTATACTCAAATGGGAAACGTTTACACTCGGAGCTTTCGAGCCTTAATGTATATAAATATATAACGCAATGTCATGTGACTGAACGAGGACAAGAGTGAGCTGATTTTTCTCGCGATAATAAAATTTCGAGAGTGCTCGCTTTGTCGAGTCGAAGGTTTTTTCTCGAGGACCTCCCCAAACGACGAATGTCGTTACGTAAAATCGTACCTTGTTGCGTCACAGCTCGAAAAATATGTGAAAAATTTGATTAAAATCGTTTGAAAAGTCTGTGAATATTGCACGCGAATTTTTTCATGCAATAATAATCGTTGCAGGGATTTAATTATCCAACTTTTTTCATTTTGACGCCATATTGTTCCGTCAGGAATTCTGTTTTCGAAGAAATTTTTTAGGATGAAATAACTGAACTGTTTGCTTTTTTTTTATTTGGACATATATTTATTGATCCTTTAAGAACACGTACGAATTTTCAATCTTCGCTGAAATCTTTTAAAACCATGAACCAACGTGTAGGAAATTGCAAAATAATTTGACATATTTATACCTACTTATTGACTGTTTTTTTTTTGAAAATTAGTCCAAATAAGATTCAAAATGTCATGGTAAAATAAATGAATTTTATAGTCACGAAGCTGAGAAGTGTCGTCTTGGAAAAAACGTTCAATCTCACAGCATCTTGGCGTAAGCTTTTTTTAATGC
>JACEOJ010000073.1:1142976-1188982 GCA_013761285.1 Campoletis sonorensis
AAATAAATAAATAAATAAATAAATAAATAAATAAATAAATAAATAAACAAACAAAATAAATAAAACATATTCGATAAACGTCAGACACATGATGGCGTCTAAAAACGTCACTAAAAACAAATAATTTCGGCATTACGTCTATTTATTCAGAGACCACAGATGTGCACGTACCCAGTGTACGTATCAACATGACAAAATGTGTGTATGGATAAGAGCGAGAAAAGGATTAGCGCGAATGGATGGAAAAATGTGGATAAAAAGAAAAAGGAATAGGGAAAGAGAGAAAGGAATGAAAAGGATTGAGAAGCGGATGATTACGAAAGTAGGAATGCATGTGTGTGTGTCGGTAGCAGAGCGGAAGTGGCCCGGTGGTTGGAGCCCTGGCAGTGATAGAGGGCGTTCGGCAGTTCGCTGGGTTGGCGGGAAAAGAGGGTTCGAAAGATTGGTGGAGAAAGAGGGGAGGGGGGGGGGGAAGAGGGGTTGAAGGAACGACGGAAACTGGGAACGCGAAGAGCTGTGTGCCGAGAGGCAGGGCTTGGAGCCTCGCGTTCGCCACCGTGAATTAGAGATTTCGAGCGACCGTGTTCGCAGTTTTCGTTCGGGAAGCTCCTACCTCTTCTCTCTCTCTCTCTCTCTCTCTCTCTCTCTCTCTCTCTCTTTCTCTCTGAAAACCCCTCTCTACTCACCCTGTATGCAGATCCCCGGACGAGGCAGGCATATTAGGTTGAGGTACGCAGTTAGGCAATAACCGCTGTCAATAGAACCCTGCGCCTCGCTCTCTCTCTCTTTCTCTCTTTCTCTTTCTCCTACATCCAAACACTAGCTAGCACGATCTCTATTTCTCTCTCGCTTCCACTCTTGGAGTGGTAACCACTCGAAAATGCTACTCGCCAAATTAGGTAGGTTATATGGGCTTCGTTTCATTTGCGAGCAAACTTTAATAAACGCTAAAATTGCGTAAAAGAGCAAGGATTTCAGACGGACCAAGAGTCAGGGGTGCGAGGCGGGCTACGCGGGGCATTGCAAATGGGAGGGAGGAGAAAAAATGCCAAGTGGTGCGAGAGTCCCGCGCGGTTTAAAACAAAAAGATAAAGAGGGCGATTCCCAACGATCCGCATCATATACATCGTACCTTCCGATTATATTGCCACTACAAGTCGCGAATTCCATTGAACTTTTCCTTTTATCCCACTATTATGTACTGCTTTTTGTTTCTCTCTCTCTCTCTCTCTCTCTCTCTCTCTCTCTCTCTCTCTCTCTCGCTTTTTTTGCTTTTTTCCCTCGTTTCTCGTGATTCGATATACTGGATTCTGGGAAAATGAAGCCTCAATTGTCCACTCACGATCTATCAATTCTGACTTTATCACTTTTTTAATGATGATTGTCAAAAACGAAGGTTTTAATTCACTTTTTATTCGAATTTTAATGTTTTTTTTTCCTTTCTTCAAAATAAAACCATTTTCATTATTGTTTTTAATTTTTTTTTTTAATTATAAATTAATTTGTCGTGTTTTGAGGCGAAAGGATCGTTGACATTTGTTTTTTTTCTTCTTTGAATTATTAAAGAAATTGAATGCAAAAAATTATTCAAATTAAACGATGAAATCGTTCGAATTAATCGAAAATCGTTTTCTGTGAAAATTGGGTAAATAGTGTGTAAATTTTGGAATCCAGAGTTTGCGCGTCAAAACAAATAAATACAACGTGAGTGTGAATAATTTTGATGAATTTTCGTAACGAAATAATTGTCGGATGGTGAAATAATCATGATTTGTGTCATGCACGGGAGAATCATTGGCAAACGAAGCATATTGTCAACGGAAAATAATTATTTTGAAATATAATTATAACCAGGCCACTCGTTCGTGCCGATAATTGGTGAATAGTTATTAAGATATTTTGTGTGAAATTAACTCGATTTTCATGATTTTCGTTTTACCAATTTTGATTATTAATAACAAAGTCTTTTTAATTAATTCTCGAATATTCGAGAATTCAACGTCATCGGTAGCGTAGAAAATGTCGAGAAAAAAGATTTTTACTTTATCGAATGGAAGCAACAAGATTCCCATATGCAGGCAGTTCCCATTTTTGGCGGGAATTTAAATCGGGCTTCTTCGGTGGGATAAAAAAAAAGTACACAAAAAAGAACTGTATCAAAAGTTCGTGGTGTTGAAACATCGTTAATTTGACATCGAACAGAAACTTTCCAAAACCGAAGAATAATTTTTGTTGAATTAAAAGAAAAAATAAGCGACAGGTGAATAAAGACTTTTCGTATTCGCGTCTCGTTCTTTTGATCTGACAATGAGTCTCGTGGCGTACGGAAGTAGCGACGAAAGTAGTGACGAAGAGGTTAATCCCGAAGAGAGTGATGGACAAAAAAAAGTTAAAAGTGAAATTGAAAATAAAACTTCGAGGGAAAATGTTGATTCGTCGAAAAAACCGAACACTCTTATGAACTTGCCGCCACCGAAAAACCCACAGATTCCATTAGAAAAGAGTTCGAATGATGGCGAAGGTGCCAGTAGTTTATTGGGTCTTGCAGCTTTACCAAAACCCAAAACTTTTCATTGCCAATATGAAAACGTGCCTGAGGACGACGACATCCCTCTGTTTAAGCCCAAACTCGCCGTTATTACTGGACCACCGAAAAAAAACAGAACTCCTGCACGAATTTCTATCCCTTCTTTGTCGGAGGTAATAAAAACTTTGTTCACGAACTCAATCACGAATTGAATGAAAATGCAATTCAAAGATTTCAAAATGATGTATATTTACTGTCATTGATGTTCGATTTCTTAAATTTCGAACAAATTATTGTCTGACAGGAATATTCGTAAAGAAAATAAGATTTTTACACCCTAACCTCACTTCTAATCGTTCAAACATTGTACCCAGCGATCGAAGGTCTCAATTTCCTTGTTTTTCTGTTTTTACAGTTCAAAGATGTCGACGAAGATCTGGAGAACAGTAAACAGCGACCAACGGCGTCCAAAGTATGTACAAAAATATTTAAAGAACGATAAACATGTAAAATCTTTGAGATTATCTGACATCTGTCATTATTCGTACTTTTTTTCTTTTTTTGTAGAAGGGAACAGGATTAATTTCAGTTCTCCCTCCACCAGAGAGAGAAAAACCGATATTAAAAAACAATCTAATACCCCATGTGCTCACAAAAACTGCGAAAAATGCAGGACCTCCTAAAACTGCGACAAAAGTTCCAGTTACGAAGCCAGGAAAGCCCAGCGGCGTTAAAATCGAAGAAAAACAAGGTCCAGGGCTTTTGGCAGCGATGGATTACGACTCGAATTCCGAGGACGACGAGGACGAGGGAAATCACGATTTCTTTTCGCTTTCGAAGCCGGCGGATGCACCGATTATCGGAATACCATCGACGGCGAGCGCTTGGAGCATCCCCGTAGATGAAAAATACAAAAACCCGACGATGGTCAACGGTGAGGAGACAGGGTTTGAAAAAACCGTTGAAAATTCAAAAATACGAGAAAATGTGACTGTGCCGGAGAGCGATACCGAACAAAATTGCACTTTGATCAGCACGGTCATGAATTTACCACGCGATGAAATATTGCTGAAAAACAAAGCGGAAGTTGGGCCCAAATTGCCAGTTCCGGAGCAAGAATTCAACGTGGATTCCGAAGGAAACGTTGCCTTTGACGAAAAAGCGATCGAATATCTTTGCGGCAGGCGCGGAGTCAAGAGGAAGAACAAAATGATGGAAGAGGCGAACATCATTGAAATTAACGGCGAAGATATTAAGCCGGACGAAAGAGAATGGTTGGTCAAAGCAATGACGGAGGAGCCTGTTCAGAGACCCGTGTCGATGCAGGGAGCGGGACCGAGCAGTCAATCGAAGAAAAAACATCAAATCACTTATCTCGCTCATCAAGCCAAAGCCATGGAAGTGGAGCTCAAAAACACGTGGTCTCAGAACCGTGCAACCAGAAAACAAACACAGTCCAAATATGGATTTTAATTCCATCTTTTCTTGTGTAAACAAAAGTATTGAATTCACCCTTTTTTCCAATTCTTCGTATTCAAGACTGTTGTGAATATTATTTCTATTTTTAAGCAGAAACCTTTTTTTTTACGACGAAATATTCAGTCCAGAGCTTAGAATCGTTGTTCTTTTTTATGATAAGTCTGTTGAATAATTCCGGGAGTTAATTGCTCAAACGAATAACGTAACTATATGAAAAATGTACAGAAACCTTTTGTACGTTTCTGAGCCACAAATTTCAGGTTTAACTTTGAAAAAAAGTGGCTAGAAGTGAGCATGAAGTTAAAAGATCGTGCCGGTCTCTTCCCGAGAGTTACGTTCGACGTTTACCATCGCACAGTAGCCCACGAATGTCCGAAAATATGTTTATTTCCTTAATTAAGATTGTACATAGTGAAAAAAAAGAAAAAAAAAAAAATACATATATTTTATGCAAATCCTAATCCCTACGAATTCATTTTTTCAAAAATTGTATGCTCGAGATCTTTCAAATAACTTTCTTTCTCTTCGATTTTCATTTTCGCCTCCGACAAATTGGGAGGCAAATCGGCATATTTTTTCAAAGTTTTGTCTAGAGCATTGGATTCTTCGAGGAGTTTTAAATAAATTTCATATTTTTGTAAAAGCTGATTGGGATAAAGATCCGCCGATACCTGTTGATCCAGAGTTTCTTGGAGTTTTTCTGCCGTTTGTCGAAAGTCGTTCAATTTGGTGGCCATGAAAATTCGGTTGGCGTACTCTTCCTCGTTGTTGGCCCACTCGGTTTCCACGAATTTCTGCAAATTTTCCGTGCTCTCTCGAGCGGCTGCTTGTTTCTTCAGAACCGTCCGGTGCCGTTCGCACAAATCGTCGTAACGGCTTTTCAATTTTCTTTCCTCGCGCGCTTTCCTGGCGCAATCCCTTTTCTTCTCGTACATTTTCAATTTTAACAGCGTCTCATCCACTTGCGACAATCCTTCGGCTCGCAATATCAATGCAACTTTGCTCCACGTCTCCTGAACCGTTTTTGACAGGGAATTTGGATCAATGTCCAAAATGCTCAATAATTCTGTGATCTCTTTGATACGAACGTCTTGCTCGGCTATCGTCTCGTTTATCGCTTTTTCTATCAGTGACAATTTAGCTGTGTTCTCATCCGGAACGATGGTTTTCTCTCTTTTATGCTCGGAGGATTGCGAATATATGGACAAATTGTCGGACGAACGGGCGTCCGAACTCGCTATCGATGTCACGTCAACCTTCGAACGTGAAAGGTTAGTTTAGCTTATTTGGAAAAGGGTGTTAATAATGTGGATTACACTCAAATTGGTTTCTCAAGCATCTATCAATGTCAATTCGAATGATCACTTATTTGATTTGCAATGTCAAATACGCGAGTTTACGCAATGTCAAATTTGCAGTTGTTTGTCTATCGAAATATTTGGTACTTTTATGTGGATTCCTGCATCCAGAGACCAGTGAAATTGTGGATTTTTTGACGAGTAGGATCTTTGAAAAGTGAAGTCGAAATAATACTTACGTCGCGTGGAATCTCCATTTTTGTTTTGGGTTGAAATTCAAAACATGAAAAAATGTTGACAGCACGGTAACGGACGGATAATAAAGCGGGAAGAAGCTTGGAGGGGATGCGCGCGCATAACGCGGGCTCTTTTGCAGAGCGCTCTGCGGTCGGTTCTCAAAGTCAAAGTTGCTGCAAATATCCACAGCCATCTTCACACTCGAGTCGAGTTTTGTTTTGAGAGCTTTCGCGTCATCGTCGTTCGAAACACCTTTTTTTTTTGTTGTCCGGTTGAATTTTATTAACGCGATAAAGGAAGTCACGGGGCGTTTGGAATTTTATTCTTGTGTGAGGTAAAGAAAAGTTCACTTAGAGAGCTCTGAATGATGTATTTCAAAGTTGTCTTAATCGATGTAATATTGTTATTCGTAAAGAATTTTTGAATCTACAGCGAATTGATCGCCGTTTCGAGACTCGATTTGCAACCGGTGATACACACATATTTTGCGTGTTGAATTCGATTGTATTCTTTTCGTACCTGATCGCAAAGAGGGGGGCGACATTTCGGCAGCTGCATTCGAGTCGGAAGACGTGTTAGAACGTGCAAACATGAGCGACCAACAAACAATCGAGCCTACTCAACCTGCAGAGGTAATTTCAATCTTTTATTTATCTTTCGATAACCAATTCAATGCAAAACCTTCCAACATTCCGTCTCGAGACTTTTCAATTCAAAATTCGTCCTAAATTTCATTCCAACCGGTGCGAAACAGTTTCAAGCGAACTTTCAGGTTATGTTCGTCGTGACAATACAGTTCGATGTTACTGCGTTCCAAATACGCTTTTACTATTCATTTCTTAATTTGAATATGCAAAAAATACATAATTCCGTTCATCATTTATTATAGTTATCTCATAATGACATCGAGAAACTCGAAGAAGCCAAACTAAAGGCCAAATTTCCAAATGCTGGTGGGAGACCGATTAGCGGACACTCTGCTTTTTTGCAAAAAAGGCTAGCAAAAGGGGTGAGTAATGATATTTCAATTTGCATTGGCATTTACTTGCAATTCAATTATTGCCAAAAAAAATTCCGCACTTTTACGCAATTCCACAGAATTTTCAAAATTTCACAAATTTCTTATTTTTTCTCATTTATCAAATCGATTGAACAACAGGAGGTTCGATCGTTTCTCATGCGTTCGATTAACTCCAAGTTTGATTGTCTAAAATTCGTACGAATCTTCTTAACAGTCATACTCAACTGTGGGTAAAGTTTGAGAAAGTTTGACTGTTTAGAAATCGAGTTATTAGTTGTAAAATATCGTCTTTTTTCGTAACTTCCAATAAAACCTCGTGTTGAAGTTGCAATTTTAAACACTAAATATCTCGATTAACAGACGGTGAAACCTTCTCAAATTTTTGACACATTATAATACGACGCTCAAGAAGATTTACGCAAAATTTCAAAAAATCATCTTAGAAATATTGTATTTGATCATTTTGCCGTTACTTTGTACATATTATTATGATTATGGCGATAGAACCTTGTTAAAAAATTCTTTAAATGTGAAGTCCACATGCTCACTTGACATTGCTTCAAAGAAGTGTACACTCTGGAAAATAATAATTCCTTATTCGACAATAGATAATTGATTAAATCACAAAAGAAAAAACAATAAAATGATTTTCCAGCAAAAGTACTTTGATTCGGGTGATTATCAAATGGCGAAACAAAAGTCAGCAGCAAAGCCGAAGCCGACGGGAGTATTACCAACGGGAGATGCGATACCAACTCCAGAGTCGGTGCCGCAGCGAAAAACGTCGATAATCCAACAGAAATTCAACACGTCGAGTAGTTCGTAAGCGTAGAATGATTCCACGTCGTACGGTGTTCTGTGCGAACGAGAAAGTTCGATGGATTATCATTTTCTAAACCAGTTGAGCGAGTGTAGAGCAGTTAACGATGAAAAAAAAAAAAAAAAACAAAAAAAACAAAGCGTAGAGACGCTGTGAACGAAGTTAAGTCGTAGGAGTTTTTTTTTAGTTATAAAGTTTGTCGTGCATAATGAGAGAAAAAAAACGATTCAACTCGTGGTTGGAATGCAACGAAAATTGAACTCGTGAAATAAATATTTGCCAACTTTGAAGATTGAGCGATTCGATGGATAAAAATAAATTTTCTTCGCATTCCAACGAGATAATTTGGATAAAAAAATGGCATCGCACCCAGGCTTCGATCTTAGGCACTATTTTTCTTTGTTCAACAATGCAAAAATATCTCAAAGAGATCCGTACCTTCGTTATACTTCGCGATTGTTCGCTAATCAGTGCAAATCACACGCAGATAACGACCGCGTCGTAATTATCGATTCGAACGAAGAAAGGCTAAACAAACTCTAATATATATAGATATAAACAAAACTAATGTACATTTTAATTTTATTGAGAAATGTGATTCACGCAGCGTCCAGAGAATCTTATTTTTCATGTCAACCGTGAGAATTAACAGGCCGATGAACTTTCGATTTTTCCTATTTTCGTGAAGACGTAAAATGAACAATAAAAGATAAAAACAAACAGAACTCGAGTCTCTTTTTCACTGCAGTTTCACGAACGATGTCGCGTTTAATAATTTAAAAAATACAGGCTAGTGATTAACGAAGTAAAATGACTCCGAACAACTGAAACGTCAGAACGAATCTGCATTAAAGCTTTAATTCAAGTTTTTTTTTAAAAATACTTCATTGAGATTTTGTCGCATTTTTACGTTTTCGCGAAAATAAAAAGCCAAGAAACAGTCACAACGTTTATCCGTCTTAGACACCGGGAATGCACGTACTCGAGAGTCTCAAATCGAATTTGGATTATCCTTTAATTTTAATATATATAAATATATTTACAAATTCATCCACTTAATATATATATTTCTTAGTTTGAACTCGAAAACTCTGAATTATAGATTACAACACAGCAAAAAAAAAAAAACATAAAAAAACAACCCTTTTTTCTCTGTTTCATCGTCGTCACCGATAGCCTTGCTAATGGAAATTCGATCTTATTTTTGTATTCGTTTTTGAATAATGGAAGACGGAGATAATGTAATTTAAAATAAAGAGTATAATTATTGAATAAAATAGGCTTCCAATTTATTCCGATTTTTCTATCATTTTTTAAATCTTTTTTCAAAGTTTTGAAATATTTTATTCTCGCTTTTTTTTTGGTACGTATTGTTCGGCGTTGAAACTACGGATAAAATGAAAAGATAAATCGTCCTCGATAAACAATCCCAGAAAAAAGAACACTTTGGTTTAATCCCGAAACGAAATAATAATTATTCGTACATCTCGTTAATTAGATCCGCGTATTTTTCCACGACTATATTTCTTCGGACCTTTAACGTCGGCCCCAATTCTTCTGTCGGTAGCGAAAAATCGTGAGGCAAGATTCGGAATTTTTGGACTCGTTGCGCATTACTAATCGCACGAGCGTTTGTCCTTTCCAGAGCTGCTTCAATTTCGGTGTGAACCTGTAAAAAAGAGAGTAAACAAAAAATTGTGACGATTCTATTTGAAAAAAAAAAACTTTTTTCGAAAGTTTTTGCCCATTTTTTTGATAAAACAAATCAAATCTTCTAATAATAACAATTTTATCCATTAAATTCACGAATCAAATAGTTAAAGATCATTCTTTTCAAAATCTCAGAAAGTTCCATTTTCCGGAGAAGATTTTTCATTCAAAAAAATCCCAAATATCAACTATTTTTTGACATTGACAAATTTAGCTCGTAATTAAGTTGCCAATTTCCTGTAAATTTTTACTCACTGCTGGATCGCGATTGGTGATAATTTGCGACACGGTCGTTGCTCCTGATCCAATCGATGTGGCCCACGATCTCGTTGCTTCTGTCAAAGTGTCGAGTGGAGCTCCAGTTTGAGGATCCATGTCGGTCTTTAACGAAATTTATAGAAGTATATACTCAAAATATAAAAAAATAGATCGTTTCTTTGCACTAGAAAAAAAAAAGAAAAAAAATATCTCACCTTCAGTGTGACTAGAATAGTCAGAAATTTTTTTTTATCACCGACTAACATGGCGTTGCTCAATACTGGTAATTGGCTCAATAAAATGTGTTCGATCGGTACTGGAGAAACATTTTCACCTCCGGCTGTTATCACCAGTTCCTTTATTCGTCCTTTGGGTTGACAGCAATGAAAAATTCAGAAGTTATTATCGAGCTGCATAAATTATTTCCAAGTGTAAGCGAAATTATATATTTTTTAAGAATTCGAAGAGAAGAAAGAAAAAAAAATTCGCTGAACGAACAAAATTGATTTTGGTGGGCAATAATATGGTCAATTCAATGATTCTTGTCGTTGAATCAAAGGATCTAGCGATTCAATAACAACAAAAAAAGTCGAATTGACAATTTTTTCGACCCGAATTTTGTTTCCTCAATGAAATTGTTTTCTCAGCTCTGGATTAACCCCCCAATGTTTGTTCATCTTCTACCTGTTACCCAGAGAAAACCTCGGTCGTCAAATTTTCCAAGATCCCCACTATGCAGCCAGCCATTTTCGTCTTTTACTTCTTTAGTTTTTTGGGGCTCGTTCAAGTAGCCCATAAAAATGTGACGTCCTCCCATACAGATTTCTCCCTCACCCGTGCTTCCGGAATTGTCCAGTTTCGTGAAAGTACCAGGCAAACCCATTCCTACACTTCCCATTCTGTTTTATGATAAAAAATTTGATTAATTATACAAATTTGTCAATTTAAATGAATCGTAAACGAAATAGAATTATGAAATTTGACTGTATATAAAATTTTAAATTAAAACATTAAAATTGAAATGTCAAAATCAATTTAAATTAAATTAAACTAATTGATTAATCAAAAATTGAAAGAAAAATTCAAAAAATTGAAATTCAAACGTTTTAATTAAAAATATTAAAGTTTTATATAAATTGTAAATAAAAATTTGACCTGAAATGATCATTTGTATTGAAAGCGTGACCTCCAGAGCTTTCAGACATTCCATAAACTTCCATAAGTGGTAGATCGAGACTCATGAAATATTTTTGAATGTCAACACTCAAGGGAGCAGCGCCTGTCAAACATGTTTTGCATCTATCGAGTCCAAGATTTGCTTTGACCTTGTTGAAAACGATAGCTTTTGCTACGATGTATCCCCAATGCTTGTAATCGATTCCATTCATTTTGTTCGTATTGTACTGCAATCCTTGTGATTTTGCCCAATTTGCTATCATCGTTTTAATTGTTCCGTTACTCCGTGCCACAGCCATCATTTTTTCATATATTTTTTCCCACACTCTCGGCACTCCTAAAAAGGCTGTTGGTCTCGCCACTGTCAGGGTTCCCACTAAAGAACCCTTCAATGCATTTTTATCTGCGAAATACACTGTCGCAGCTATCAACATCGGTATTATTAAATCGACCATCTGGAAATAAATATTATGTTTCTTTTTTCATACTTAAACAAATCTTACGTTGAATTTTATATTAAAAATAAATATCTGAACATTTAATTGCTGTTTTTGACATGATTTTTTTTTTTTTAATTCATCAATCGTTGAAATATCATTCAGATTTTAAAAGACCTTATCAGAAATAAGTATTTTTTGATAAGACGAGATTTTTTAATCATTTTTTTATTCTTGAAATTGGGTTTAGTTCACAAAATACAATTTTTTTTCCCCTTTTCGATAAACACTATTACTTTCGAAAACATTTTACCTGTGCTGCGATGTGCGACAGTGGGAGATAGCTAACGACAACCTCCTGACCCTCGACCGAACCGACGCTACGAGATATACTTCTGGCGTCTTGTAACAAATTGTCATGACTGAGCATCACAGCTTTTGGATTTCCTGTAGTCCCTGACTGTATTTTTTGTTTTTTTTTTTAATTATTGCATGATTCAATGTGAGGTGAACATTATCAATAAGGTTTGAATTATTATTATTTTTCTCACCGTATACACCAATTTACAACATTCGTTGATACCGATAGTTTTGAGGACAGCATTTAGTTGAGTGTCTGATTCGGCTTTGCCAATTCGTAGAATATCTTCCCACTGCCAAAAAATTGATTTTTGAATAAATAAATTATTGAATCAACAATTATGAATCATTATTTTTTGCAATTCACAGAGAAATACTTGATTTTTTTTTTTATAGATTTGAAATTATTTTGAACACTATTTTCCGATAGATTCGATTTTTCGAAAATCCGGAAATAATTTTACTCGATAACTGGAAATAAAAACGTGTATTTTTCATTCGTATTCATTCGAACGATTCTACTTTTATTCAAATATTACAATTTTTTCGATCGAAACCATTCTGTATTTAGATTGGAAATAAACTTACGCTGTAAACGTCTTTGTCTTTCGATTTACCATCGATTCTGACGATGGCTTTTAAATGTGTCAGTTTATTTCTGACGCTCAAAATTTTGTCTAATTGTTTGTTGTCATCGACGACAATTATATTGGCTCTGCTATTTTCGGCGCAATATTCACAAGCCTCGGCCGAATTTGTTGTGTAAATTCCAGTCGCGAAACCCCTGAAAATTCAAAATTTTCATAGGAACGCATTTTTTTAAAATTACTTTTTTAATATAATAAAAAAACATATTTTTAATATAGTAAAGAAAAATTTATATCGATACAAATTATTACGAAAAAAAAAACTTTAAATCTCGATAATAAAATTAATAAATTAAAAAAAAAATTATACAAAATTTTAAAAAAATTGAAAAATTGACCAAATTTAGAAAAAAAAATGTATCATACTGTACCCAGAATATATAGCAGCAACATCCGCGATGAACCATTGAGGACAATTAAAACCAATAATACCAACGCTGTGATGACGTTCGAGGCCCAGCTTCAAAAAAGCTTTTGCAACTGTTCTCACCTCAGCCTCATATTCCCTGAATGTAATAACAGTTTTTTTTTATTACGAGGATTCAGTCTCATTGTTACCAGAACGACGAAGAATGACGAACAAAAATTAATAAATGATAAGTTGACATTTGAAAAAAAATGAAAATTGTGTGAAAGCTTAAACTCTGACGATTTTTTTTTTACTCCTTGTACAGCATTGTTCGACATATAAACGTCAAACTCATGAATAAATAATCAGCCAACTTGGGCTGCTATTTACTGTTTAAGTAAGAACAAAACTTTTAAATTACTAGAAAAACAAACAAATAAATAATTCTCATTTATTTTTAGACAAAAATCGATCGAATAATTGAATAATTTTTCGTTTTATCAATTACTCCTTTTTGTTAATTATTTTTTTATCAATTTCGTCAACAAATCATTGGCCAACTTGACGGCAGCTCTTCAATGGGGAGAAAAATAAATAAATGAGTTCGTCACATTTTTTAAAAATAAAAATTGAATAGAATAAAAATTGTGACAGATTGGAACTCTAATCACTTTGATTGAAATTTTTTTTCTTAATCATTCTCTGATGCATAGCATTGTTTATTAGTTTATAATAAAATTTGTCAACAAATTGATCGAAATTTTTCATGTACTATTGGTTTATTTGTTTGAACGAACCAATAGGATGGACTTGACCTTGTTTACATCGATTTCTTCCAAGTTCGTTTTCTAATAAATTATGAAACGTTCCAATACGTTTATTTCTTATTTCGCACTCGTTACACACGCATTCGTATGAATAAAACGTTCCAGGCCAGAGCAATATTGTTTTGAAGTAAAAAAAAGACTGTTCAATAGTGATTTTGTTGGAAAAATATTGAAAAAAATGAAAAAAAAATCATTAAAGGAAGTTTCAAAAAATTTATCTTGTTTAGATTAAGTTGTGTGGGTTCGCAATTGACAGACTTATCTATTCGGCCTGGAATTGCTCATATATAAATAATACGCAATTATTGTACGAACTTGAAAGTCCACGTCTTGCTATTTCCGTCAACCCCCGGAGTCGATACCAGTGCGATATGATCGCCGTAGTTTTTCGCAGTTCTCATAAGGACACCCGGCAACGATATGACCTCGTCATTACGATCGTTACCATCATTGTATTTTATACGAACCCTTCCGTGGGGTTCACACGTTGTGTCAACATCCGAAGCCAATATTTGATTCGGACCTTTTTTTTCGAATACAAATGATTATATATTTATTATTACATTATTGTTGGAAAATAGAGCAATTTTAGAATTTTTATTTTGATTACATTTCGAAACGTCACTATTTTTGACATTTTTTTAATTAGAAATTTTTCAATGAGCATTTAGATTTTTTTAGAATTTCTAAAAATTTTAGTGACTTCTGAAAGATCGAGAAATGGAAATATATATTTTTTTCAATATTTTACAAATTTTCATGTGCCATTATTTACTCGAGTAAACTTACCATCCAAACCATCTTTACTTGCCGTTGCATATTTTGGCGGACCGCCGAAATTTTCCATCTGAAACGAACACATTTTTCGAATTTATGGAAAAAACAAAAAAAAAGGGAAATTAAGTTTCAATTGAGTCTGGAATAATTGAATATTTATATTAACTTTAGTTCCTTACTTCGATAACTATCATTTTTATCACTTTATTTTTTACATATATTTTAATCCATTTAAATGTCCTTTCAAATATATTTAATATCGTTTTGAATATTTATATTGTTGCACATTCTTAACCATGTGATTATTCGATCGATGCTCGCAGTGATTTAATTGTTATTACGATCTCAACGATGAATATAAACACTTATTTAATCGATTTGATAATTGTTTAATTTGATAATTGACCAATAAATTATCACGAAAAATAACTTTTAGTTGTTCAATTATTTATCGTCCATTTTACTTCATTTTCTTTATAAATTGGTCGAACAAAAAGCGTATTACAAATAAAGTAAAACCGGTACTAAAAATTGCAGGTTCAGCACTCACAGCAGACTGAATCTATAGTCACTTCAGAATTCGTTTACAAGTACGCTGGACATACTTTTGTTCTATAATAACATTGACCTGTCGTATGTGATTGGAGGGTCACGAAGAAAATCCTTGAGTAACGAAAAATTCTGAAATGCAGGCAAAAAGAAGCGATTCCGGTTGGAGTAGGAAGAAATCAATAAAATGATCAATCGATCAATAATCAAAAATCTCAATGACATTTTTCGTCTTCAATCCCATAAAATATATCTACCAGAAATCAATTGTTTTAAAAACATTAAATACAATTAGATTTTCAAAAACGTTTCCTACCTTCGTGTCAAAAATTTTGAATGAAAAATTTTTGAAAATGAAAGAGTTCGTATTTCTGTACAAATAAAATTAATCAAAGAAATGATTAGCAGTAAATGATTGGTACAAAATCCTCAACACTAAATGATCCTTGATGAGTTTGTTTTTTTTTTTTTGTACTCCCAGAATATTTATTAACAATGACTCATCTGGTTTATAATAAGTATTTATAGAGTAATTATCTCCTGGACTATGAAACCACCTACAACAGCATATTATTCGTCCTCGGTACGTAATGTCACGCAACAAACGTACCTTGATTTTATTTCATAAACGTAAAACTTGTCTTCGTAATTATTTAATTGTTTGATTACTTTTAGGACTGTTTACTTTTTCGAATTACGTGCTAGTTTACGTCACCATTTTTGACAATTTTTTTATTCGTGTTCATCATTAAGCTCATCATTATTTTTCCACAAATTTCATCAATAAAACGATTATGGAATTAGTTTGCATTCAATGATGCTTAAACAATTTGTATCTTCATTTTTATGAACAAATTTGAGTTTTATATTCTACAAAAATGTAGTCTTTTTCATTACAACATAAATGATTCGAAATTCGAATGAAAATTCACCAGAATTATGAATTTTGTCGTTCTTTCGAAATTTTGAAAACCAAATACTTCTATCTTCGTTTTTTTCTCATCCGATGCTATCATTTTATGAATAAATGGTTTTTTATTTATTGATACTTACTTGGAAAATGTTAATCCTTACACTTCTGTCCAGAAACAATAAAAACGTGGTCGAAATCGATGAAGTTTATACACTGCACTGATTTAATGATTATGTTGAAAGAATTATACAATTCTTTGATTTTTTCGTACACTCAAAAAGTTTTAATTTTTGTGTGGATACGAGTGATCGAAAAGCGACACGGATACTGATCTACTCCCTGATGCTTCGAGTGGGTTAATACTTTTTTTAAATCCTCGCAAACTCTGTGGCATTCAGTACATAATTCCTGCAATTTTATTTAATTGTTATCCACGATACGAGGCTCCGTTGATTATGTAAAGTTAATTAATAAGTACATGTGTCGGAGGATTTTTTTTATGCATCATAGATTCCGTAACTCGCGTCAAACTGAAGCAAAATATTAAGTACTCTAATTTCGATTTTCAAAATATCCGTATCCCGAGGGCGGATTATCCGCGACAATATTTATATTTTTATCGCACGTAATTCAGGAGTTACAATTTTTCGAAAAAACTCACATTCTAGAGAGTCAAGAAAATTTCTAGCACTCAAAGTTCTAAGTTTAACTCTTCGACTAATCGACATATCGACGAATGTTAATAGATCGATTTTTTTTTCATTTGGATTCACACTTCCAAAAAAAAAAGATTATGATTTATTCATCATCACTGTCAACGTTTTTCTTTTTTTTTGCATGTCATGTGAAAACTATTCAAATCGAAAAATTATCTAAAATATGAAGAATCGTACGAACCTTAACGAGTGCCTCATCGTGGGTCCATTTTTCCCTCTATTTTTTGTCGAATAAATTAAATTTTTTTCTCCTATGAATCATTTTTGAATCGAAAATATAACCGATTGCATGGGTTTGCAAGGCTTTGATTAATTGTGATCCAATATCGAATTTTTGCATAGGATACTATTTTATATGGAAAAATTAAAAATGTGGGCGTAGAAAACTAATTATTCGTTTTTGGATTTGAGTCCCAAGCATTTTCTTCCCTTTGGAGAGAATTTTTTTTCCCTTGAAAGTAAAAGTGTGCCAAATGATTTTTGTCAACGGAAATTGATCGGTTCTCTGCTTCATTAAGGAGGGAACCACAAACCAAATGTAGTCCCCCCCCCCTCCTTAAATTATCAATGACAACAAAAGTTCATGAGAATACGAGATTGTGAAGGGCATTAAAATGTATCTCAACTTAAATACGTCGAAGCGTTAAAGTAGCGATAATCAAATTTCATATCAGAGAATAAACTCATTTTTAGTATCTCGTGACAGCGCATAAAATAACGTCGGGACTAATAATTCAATATAGAGAAATATCGAAATTGTAGTCAGAGTAAAACCCTGTACGTTTTTTTTTTTTTTTTGACAAGGACAATTTTTTTAACGACCAACCTGAAAGAGAAAAAGTTTTGATCGCTATTTCTCCAAAACCAAACATTTCTCAAAAACCAAAATTATACTTTTCTCGCGACAAGTTTCGTTCCAGAATTAATTCCCCAAAAACAAATTTAAAAAAAATCAAAATTTATTACAATTTTCGATAGAAAACCGTGACCTAAAAATTCACCGAAAACGAAAGTAAATATTCCTCGGAAATTGGGGCTTAAAAGTGTAGGAGGCGAATTCATATTTTTGCTGAAATTTCGATAAAAACAATTTATTGGGTTGATTGTGATTTATTTTGTTTCGTTCTTTTTTTTCACTTATCAATTATTATTGTTATTATCATTATTATTATATTACTATTATTATTAATATTATTATTAATTACTTACTTACACTTTGCCCATTTAGCACTCGAGTCGTTTGTTTCGACTCCCTCAACATGTCCTTAATTAACCATATTATGCCGATGTGATTATATGAAAGAATATAATAATAATAATAATAAATAGCATGCAGCCCCGACCGTAGCTTATCGAAGATTTATTAATCATAAACGTTACTTTTTTTTGCGTCGGTTGCAATGTCAAATACACCAAGACCTTGATTTTCGTAAAAGCGACGAAATCGTCGCGATGCATCGAACTTTTATTTTCGGAACTTTGCGCACGTTGTTGCTCTGAAAGGGAAGCAGGCGTTTTTTTTATTTTTTTTTTTGGCTCAACGCGGGACGGGCCTGACGATTCTTTCGTCGCGATAAAAACCGATCAACATTCAGCACGTCGTGGGGGAATAAACGTTTATGGATTTTACGAACAAAGAGGTCCTTGTGTATCGACGAAAAAAATCTAAAAAAAGAGAAGAATATTGTTCTTGCTCCATCGAGGAATCTTTGAGTAATCCTAAAAATCAAATATCAGCCGTCTACGATGAGAAAAAATTTGCACCTATTTCTTTATTCGTTTTTTCGATTTGTTTGTTTGTTTGTTTGTTTCCGATTTTTCTATTCTTCTCAAACATCAAAAGGCACTTTCTTAGGATTATTGATTAAGTACTCTCGATCCTCCAATTAATCATTCGACTTGTGTATTTAAAAAAAAAAAACAAAAACAAAAACAACGCTCTCACAACGGCGAATCCTCGTTAGGCGCTTTTTCTTCTCTCTCTCTCTCTCTCTCTCTCTCTCTCTTTCTCTCTCTCTTTCTCTCCATTTCGTAACACTATTTTATCGTCTTTTTTTTTTCTTTTTATCAGATACAGCAAAGTTAGGACTCTAAACATACAAATAATGAAGAAGAAAAGCAGCCTATTTGCGATACAATGTGCGGATTATCTTGTATCCCAAATTAACGTCCTTTCGTCAACACATTTTTTCGACAAAACACTTGCATACATATTTATCAATAGAAACATGCGTTTTGACGCAAGCACGCGGATTTATTAATAAGTATGCACCATGCAATCGATTATCGCCGCACAGCCCGAATATTTACTGAATAAAATCATGAAAAAGAAACGAAATTTTTAAATACAAAAAAAAAAGTCGATGTAGCCACCAGTTAAAATGGAGCGACTGAGCTCACTTTTTTACAGAAATTGTTTTGTTTTGTTTTTTTCAGCGTTGTCTAACGATAGCACGAGAGTCCGCAAGAGAAAAAAAATGTTGCATCTGTTATTTATATATATTTATATATATCTTGAGATTTTTTTTCTTTTTTTTTTTTTACAGTACATTTTGAAAATGCATCGACGGATACGACCTGCGATTGCTCGAAAAAAAATGACCTAACGATCCATCGTAATTGGAGAACAATTCGGATCGCTGATTAAATTCGGGATCGCGATTATTGCCACGATTCCAGCGAACAAACTCCAAATATTATGCCTTCCTTATTTATTTGTCTATTCGTTATTTATACACTCGAAAATTCTCTCCTCGTCTCTCTAGATTGGCTAATATTTGGAATATCTTTTTGCTGCGATACGAGAATTCTTTATTATCTTTAAGGGAACAAAAAAAACGATGAGATTGATCGAAGCCTCTCGCCGTTAACAGCCACCGGAAGTTTTGCATCGTTCGATACAACCTGGAAATTTACGTCGACGGTCAACAACGAAATTTCGATTTTTAGCTCAAATTTTTAAGTATTTTCAACTAAGAAAATTGGTCTGTGTTTTGAGCCTTGGAAAGAAAGGAAAGAACAATATTTTCTTCTTTAATTCATTCGGATATCATGAGAAAGAATTTTCGTTGCTTCCCTGGGACGTAAACTTCAATAACATTTTTTAAATCACTTCGTTTAATCGATCTAGAAAACGAAAAATCATGTTTTTCTATCTAATTGTCGTTCACGTGTCGAGTTATTGAGGCCCACAAAAATCGGCAGCCTTTTTTCAGACTCGATTCAATCGTAACTGGATACGACGACAAATCTCCTCGCCCTTAATATACAAGAATTTCAACCCAACAAAGCGTTTTTGCTTTTTTTTTCTTTTTTTTTCAACAACGCTTTTGGTTCTTTTTTAACTTGTAATTTGTTTCATTCCATCGTTATGGAATTGTCCGATGAAATCGATATTTATCAATAGTACGAAAAATTTTACACAATTTTTAGTTTTTTACGGCAATCCGAGCAATTCGACATTGTCGAAAGATTCAAACAACAGTGCCAAAGAGTTCTAGAGATTTTTTGGTACGATAGAAAAAAGTTTTATCCTCTGTCTTGGAAAATTTGGACAGCATGCAAGTTTTTCAATCGTACCAAAAATACCAAATTCCGTTTCATTAATATTGGTCGGAAAAAACAATACGAAGATAAATTAAAAGCCAAATCGAATAATCAATTCTCCCGTGGAATACAAAATTGCGTATTAATATCACAAATAATTAACCGTAATCGTCGCTCATCACGCTTTTCCCATGCGCATTATCCGACAAATCTTTTCTTAGGGTTTTTTCGTCTTTTTTTTCTCTTACAATTGCCCGAGAATCATTATTATTTTAGCCAGTCTTGAAGCAGGTACACGAGGAGTATGGACACTTCACCATCGCCATTACAATTCACTGTTCATGTGTATGTTTTGGTTTTCGTCGTTTTCTCCCTCTTTCTCTCTCTCTTTCGGTTTTTTTTGCCTTTTTTTCGATGTACCTATAAATATATCTCAACCGCGCTCGCGATTTACAAAATCGATTCAACGTCTCTCTCTCTCTCTCTCGTTCTCTTTCTCTCTTTCTTTTCTCTTCTTCTCACTTTTTAAAACACTCTCGTACGTCCCGTCTAATAAATGTGGATTATTTGTACATCTCCTCGATAAGATCCGAGTATTTTTTGGCGATTATGTTTCTTCTGACCTTAAGCGTTGGTCCCAATTCTCCGGTGGGTACCGAAAAATCGTGGGGCAATATTTGAAACTTTTGTAACTTTTGAGCATTGCTCGTCGCATGATTGTTCGTTCTTTTTAACGCCTCCTCGATCTCTCTGTAAATCTGGAAAAAAAATCACATTTTCAACAAATTCCATTAACTATTATTCCAGTTCAAATTTTCTCGATAAATAACCATTTTCCAGGTTTTTTTCTCTTCAATTTCGATCGCGACCAACGTTATTTTATCCCAATCGAAATTTTCTCTTGTTTTTTTCATTCAACTTACGAATCATTTTGTCCGTAAAATGAATTTTCTGGATTGAAAATCGAAGACGAATAAAGGTTCAATTTAAAAAGATTTCTTTTTAATGACTCAAATTTGTAGAGAGCCGAAAATTTTCATTAATTCCGATTTTAGTTTCAAACATTGTAAATTTTCTCATTATTGCTTACTGCTGGGTCTCGAGTTTTCAAAACTTCCGTCACCGTCGTCGCTTTCGATCCGATTGATTTGGCCCACAATCTCGTCGCATCTGTCAACGTGTCCAAAGGTGCACCAGTGTCTGGATCCATGTCCGTCTGTGTAGGAAGAAAAAAAATCAAAACGAATTATTACATTATTGCGAGAAAAAAAACGGTAAATATTTACAAGTGGTTTTCTTGCAAAAAACGTTCCTAAAATTTTTTTTAAGCATTATTATCAAAAAAAAATCACATCACAATCAATTTTAGGGAAGAGAAAGGTATAAAAATAATTAAAAAATTGAAAAAGAAACACTAAATAAGGGAAACGTTCCAATTTTCTCTCTTTCTCTGCCTCCTCCTCTTCGCTATTAGCGTCAGATTTATCAAATTTTATATTAACGTATTTATTATACAAAAAAAACTCTTATTTTTACCTTTAACGTGACTAGAATCGTGAGAAACTTTCTCGTATCACCGACTAGCATGGCGTAGCTCAACGCTGGTAATTCTGCCAATAAAGTTTGTTCGATAGGAACTGGCGGTATGTTTTCGCCTCCAGCCGTTATCACGAGTTCCTTTATTCGTCCTTAAACAACAGAAAAAAGAACTTTTAACCGTGTAACTACGGTTTTTTCGTTCGCAAAATTTCTAAATTTATCGTAGACCGGAAGAAAAATGTGTGAATGTTTTTGGTACCTGTAACGTAAAGAAATCCGCCGGGATCTATTCTTCCGAGATCGCCACTATGCAACAATCCGTTTTCGTCTTTCGCTTCTTTGGTTTTCTCCGGTGCATTCAAGTAGCCCATAAATATGTGACGTCCTCCCATCAAAATCTCACCCTCTCCTGTGCTGTCAGGATTGTCTAATTTAGTGACAAACCCACTTAGAACGGGCCCAACACTTCCCAATCTGCAAGAAAACAGAAAAAAACACACTTTTGTTACAAGAAAACGTTAAAATTTATGAAATTTATCAAAGTCTCAATTGATTTATACAAAACAAACGATTTTTCTTATTTTTTTGAACCAATAATAATGCACAGGAAGATTTTATTTCATTGTTTCTCAACTTTTTCGTTCCCTTGACTCATATTTTTCGTTCAAAACTTCGAAAAAACGTTGTAAAATAAAAATAAACCACATAAATATGAAAAATTCTTGAATTTTTTCACTTTACCTGTATCTTTTGTTTGTACTAAGTGTATGAGCTCCACTGCATTCAGACATTCCATAAGCCTCCATAATAGGCATATCAAGACTCATAAAATATCGTTTGATTTCTGTACTGAGTGGTGCAGCAGCAGTTACAAAAATTTTACATCTATCGAGTCCAAGTGCCGCTTTAACTTTGTCAAAAACGAGCCATTTTGCAATGAGATAACCCCAATGCTTGTAATCAATTCCATTCATTTTGTTCATATTGTACATCAGTCCCTGCGCCTTTGCCCACGATGCTATCCACGTTTTAATCGGTCCATTGTTCCGTGCGACAACCATCATTTTTTCGTAAATCTTTTCCCACACTCTTGGAACGCCTAAAAATGCAGTTGGCCTTGCTACTAAAAGAGTATCGACCAAGGAACCTTTCAGAGCATTTTTGTCAGCAAAGTAAACTGTGCCAGCAGCTACCATCGATGTAAAAATGTCTACGACCTGAAAAAAAAAATGAAGTTACAACGTACGTTCTTTTACGATAAATCAACATCGATTAAAAGTCCATTTTCGTCTCAATTTTTTCATCGAATTTAACAAAATCAGCTGCCACTTCGTTTTTCCAAATATTTTTCTGTACAGATCAATATCAAAGTGTTTTAAAAAATATTGTGAACGATTATGAAGTCAAAAAAAATGAAATTCTACTTTTTTCGTAATAATTATTATGTTGTGATAAACTTTCATCATAATATTTTATACAAAGTAACGGCAAAATGATGAAATACAATTTTCCAAGATAATTTTTTGAAATTTCGCCTGAATCTTCTTGAGCGTTGTATCATAATGTGTCAAAAATTTGAGAAGGTTTCACCGCCTGGTAATCGAGATATTGAGCGTTTGAAATCGCAACTTTAACACGAAGTCTTATGGGAAGTTACGAAAAAAGACGATATTTAACAACTAATAACTCGATTTCTAAACGGTCAAACTTTCTCAGATTTAACCCACAGTTGAGTATGATTGTTGAGAAGATTCATACGAATTTTAAACAATAAAACTTGGATTTTATCGAACGCATGAGAAACGATCGAACCTCCTTAAAAAACTGTATTTTTACCTGCGCTGCCACATGAGAAAGTGGCAAAAAGCTGATAATTATTTCCTGTGCCTCGACAAAATCGACAGCTTCGAAAATTCCTTCCATATCGTGCAATAAATTGTCGTGACTCAGCATCACGGCTTTTGGTTTTCCAACTGTTCCTGACTGAAAATTCAATTCACCAATAAATAAATAAATAATAATAATTTCAAAATAAACCCAAAATGTTGACTTCATTGATAATTTTTGGGTTAATATTTGATTATAGAAATAAAGTGTATATTTCACCGTATAAACCAAAGTGCAGCATTCATTAGCACCGATTGTTTTTAGCACCGCATCGAGTTTGTCGTCCGATTCGGATCGACCAATTTCCAACAATTCGTCCCACTGTCAAATTTTCGATAAAAAGATTCAACGTAATCAAAAAAATTCGTTTTCAAACTCTGAAATCATCATTTCTTTCCTAACTCACACTGATAACTCCTTTTTCTGTTGGTATTCCATCGTACTGAACGATTGCCTTTAAGTGTGGCAATTTGTGCCTTATTTCCAATATTTTTTCCAACTGTTTCGCATCCTCGACTACCAAAATATTGGCTCTGCTACTTTCGGCGCAATATTCACACGCCTGGGCCGAATTTGTCGTATAAATTCCAGCCGCGAATCCCCTGAAATAAATGAACTTCAACTAAAGAATTTCAAACTACGATTTCTAACTTTTATTCACATTTTACTTTTTCAATCAAACATTTTTTTTTCCAAAGTCAATACAATCAAATTAAATGTCAAATCGAATAAAATGTAAATTGAAAAAATGAAAATAAAAATAAAATAAAATGTGATTGAATAAAATAAAATTAAATGGCAAATTATTATTTTTTTATTTATTTATTTTTTTTTTAAATAATATAATACAATATTCTTACCCAGCGTAGATGGCAGCAATGTCAGCGATGAACCACTGCGGACTATTGAAACCAAGAATACCGACACTGTGATAACGTTCGAGTCCCAATTTCAAAAAAGCTCTAGCAACCGTCCTCACCTCGGTCTCGTATTCTCTGTAAATGCAACAAAAAAAAGAAAAAGAATAAATTATTCGTTAGAAATTGAACTTTCGACCAGCGTTTGGATAAAAGTGAATCTTCTCAAGTGATTTTTATTCAGATAATTCTGTTTTTTCTAAAACTTGGATATTTTTTCTTCGTTTGTACATTTTTACGAATGAATTAACAAAAATTTCGTTGGATTCGAATCGTGCAAAACTTAATCAGCATCAATTGCAGAATTTAAAGAACATTTGACTTCCTATGAGAAGAAAAAAAGTTGAAAAATATACAAACTTGTAGGTCCACGTTTTTCTTCTTCCATCGAGACCAGGTCTGGACACAAGTGCAGGATGATTTCCATAATTTTTAGCTATTTTCGTCAATAGACCAGGAACAGATATGACCTCGTGATTCCGATCAGCCTTTTCATATTTTATTCTAACTCTTCCATTAGCCTCGCACGTTGTGTCGACATCTGATGCTAAAACTTGATTCGGACCTTACAAAACAAAACGGATTGATTATACGATTGGAAAAATTTCATTGATTGTTACGCAATTCATCATTTTGTGGTACAAGCGTTAAAAATCAATTTTCGCGATACAATGATTGATTTATAGATCAGCGATAAGTCTTTTCTTCTTTTTTTTTTTCAATTCTTGATATTTCGAATATCGTCAATTCCTTGTAAACACGATTACTGAATATTTGCTTTTTTTTTAAATTTTATTTGTTCATTTCGGTTCAATAAATTGTAAGCAGCAAATTTTCAGACTTAAATTAGAAATAAAGTTTCGAAACTAGTGAAAAGTTGCATATGTTTTTTTTTTGTCCAAATTGAGCCGGTAAATTTGTTTAATTAATTCGTATTATTGTAATTTTTTTGTTTTAATTGGTTATCGATGTGTTCGAACGCGAAATAAATAAATAATTGTTTATGGCGTTTGATCCGGAAGCATAATTGTGCATAATTAGTAGAAAATTTCGATCCAATGAAATTCTTTATTTAAGCAAGTTTGGATATTTTAAAGAAAATAAATTTTTTTGAAGTTTTACCATCAAGACCAGTTTTGCTTGGCGTTGCATATCTGGGAGAATTTTCGGACGGAGCTACCTGAAAAATGATAATAATAATAATAATAAAAATAATACTAATATAAACGAATTAAGAAATCAATTGAATTCTAAGCTCGAAAGAAAAGTGAAGTATTCACTAAACGAAAGTGCGGCGCAACGCTAAGGTCAAAAGTATATGTCGCTGTAGAAATCACATGCACAGTCGTTAATCAATTGATCGGTGCTCATAATGTGATTTCAAAAGTTAAAGTCAAAATGCATGATTTATGGCTTGATCTGATTGAATTTTTGCTCCTTTTTTCTTATTTATGGAATATTTTGCTCAATTTATGAAATTCCAATTGCAGCGAGTATTTTATTCGAAAATTTTCATAATCCAGAGCGTTTCAAAGGTCACACTCATGATTTACACAATGAACCAAACATTTAATTAAAAAAACGAAACCTTCCCGCATTTTTCGATCAATTCCATTCAACACGAAATTTATCGTGAAACGGTTTTTTCGGGAATCATCAAAAAAAAAAGGACGTTTACAGATTTTTCGTAATTATTTCATTTTTTATATTAAACTAGCAACAGAAAATAAGGAAACTAAAATCATGCTAAATTGGCTAAAATTGAATTTTTAATGTTTTTTCATATTTCCATTGTTTTGATTAATTCGGACATTAAATTGTTCAAAGTAATTTGTGTAATTTACGGAATTTCTCTGACATATTATCATTTTTTTTTTTCTATGATTGAAAGAATTAAAGGAAATTAATGATAAATAAGAAGCTACGAAGTTTCCAATGGAACACATAATTGTAGATCGGTTTTTCGTAATCAGAACGTAAATTATGGGTTAAAATAACTGTTACTATAGTTCCGGAAGACTGACCTTGTCCTCCCGAGCGAATCCATTTAAGATTCCGTTCGACAGATGAGACTGCACGCCGGACATATTATCTGTAATAAAATAAAAATACAACATAAATAATAACAAAAATTAAATTAATAACGTTAATAATTATTCGTGAATCGAGATGACCCAATAAAAAAATAATAATAAATAATAAAAAAAAACAATGACAGTGTAATTGCGAAGTTTTTAAATTATTATATTGATGCAGAATTTTTCTGCATCAATGCATTTGTTTACGAGGCCAGAGAAATAATAAAAGTGCAAGCTTCAATGCTTTTTTGTTTCTGCTCGAGAAATAAGAATAAAAATAACAATTGAAGTTTTCATCTTCGGAAGGCATAAAAATTTTTATCGATTGGCAATTTATTATTTTTATCAATTTTCACTTTTTATCGATGTTTCCTTAATCTTTGACCGGAAAAAAATATTCGTAGGCGATGAGAAACAATCTTTTTGAAATATTGTACCAAGAAAAATAAATGTCAGTGTATTCCAAAGATCGAAACTTCAATATATTTTTTTAGATAGAAGAAAATCTTTAATTTCAATAAGATGATGTGATTTAATGATGGAGGTCCAAACGCATGGTACAAGATGCTTGAAAAACTAATTGTATCGATTGGACTATGAGTTGTGAGGCATTACAAGAAGCGTATTATTCTGGTGTGTCGTCATTCATGACCTTGAAATTTCTCCCTCGTTCGTCTCAGAAATGCATTCGAGTCTTTCAATGATTTGCGAGATTTTTTTTCCTCATTACTTTTTGGTACAAACAAAAAGTAACGAGCGTAATTAATATCTTCAATTTTCACAGCTTTCAAAGTTCTTCAAGTGGGAATGAGAAACAAGATCATTGGAAAGAAGAAAAAGAAACTTGCAGTGATTGGTTTTTTTTTAATATTCAAACGCAGTGACTTATTGACCTCTTGCATAAAATTTCATAGCCATACATTTTTTTTGATCCTTCATTTTTCCTTAACTCGTTTTTTTTTTTGACAGTTTTGCATTTGTGACGAAAATCGTCATATTCAAACTTTTTAATTAATTTTTTTAATCATCTCGATAAATGAATCAACAATAATTAATTGGTAACATGCTAGAAACACTTTTATTGTAATTAACGAAGCCATTCAGTGATTTATAGTGATTTGAAGTTTTCAAATTTATTTTAATTATTTCGAGATTGTTGTACACTTTGGAATAGTTAACTAACGATATTGAAGTTAATGATTTTTTTTTACAAAAATGATTTATGTTCGACTGTTTGTATTCGTTTTTTTTTGAGTCAACAATTTCCATATTTTTTGTGACATTTCAAAAAATCTGAGAGTTTAATTCGAAGTTTCTAAGAATATTGAAGGAATGCTTAATTTGTTAAAAAAAAAGAGATCCGTTTACGAAGCAAAGGCAAGAAAAAAATAATGAGGTGATCAATTGAATAGATGCGACCTCACTTAATTTCGTATTTTAATTGAAAAGTTTCAGTCCTCACTTGAAAAATGTATATTGTTCTATAAATATTATCAAAATCAATATCTTCTCAATGACCGCAAAAATGTCTGAGTTGCGAAAGAAAAATGAGAAGGAAAAAAATTACGAACGAAAGTGCTAAATTTGAAAGCGATAATGGAGCAAGATTTGCTTGGATGAAAAAAAAGATTTATTTTGAAAACATTTGCTCTTAATCGATAACTTTTTTTTTTTTTGGAGTTTGTCATTATCGGACCGAACATTCTGACACGATAACATAGATTTTTTTTTTCTTTGGTAAATTTTGGCTCTGATGAAACGAGATGAGAACGAATTAAAATCGTGAATCATCCAAATCGACCCTGTCATCAAAACTCAAAAAACGAGAAATTTGTGTAAAATTTTGTCGATTTTACTCGACGAAGACGATAAGTCAACGCGAATGATGGTTTTTGAAATAAAATCACCTCATTATTTCCTATCGGTGGGTCACGAAAAGACAGACGATAAGAATTTTCAAACATTGGACTCTCTCGACAAGTGATGTTTTTTTTCGCACAAATTTTTACTCTGGCCAATGAGTATTTATGTACGAATGATAAGATAATTTTTTATCGAAAGTCAAGTAAATGAAGCACGATCAAAGATTATCAGGACAAAACAATGGTCGATTAAATTTACTTGAAGATTCACGAGGCTCCTTGACTAGTGATCCAAGTTTGTCATTAAAAATTAGTGCACAATTTTTATCGTAATAAATGATTTTTCAGGGGTGCCCAAAAGTGTGAATTAATAAATTTTGTGTTATCGCTTATTTCGTGTTAAATAATGCAGTGAACTTTTCAAACTCAAGTACTTAAGGCCACGTGGCCATTAAAATTCTAATTAAAAAAAAACGAACAAATTTTTACAAATCAAATTCAGCATAAAATTGGAATTGAGCGGAAAAGATAATTGAAACACGAACGAAGATAAAATACTTGCTGAACGTTAGTCAAATTTGAATTTTGACAACAATTTTATGCAAAGTTTTGTACAAAATTAAATAAATTGAAAAATCATTCTTATTATTAAAAATAAATTTGTCAAACAAATGCACCAATAAATACAAAACTCCACAATGTCCTTTTTTTTCTTTTTTTTCATGTTCCACCGCTTGTTTTGTTCCTCAAGAAACTCTCAACAAATGTATCACGTCAATTTTCTTTTTTACTCGTTAATTTCGAAATAACAGTAATTTGCTTATGAATTTTTTTTTTCGATTAAATAATCGGCTGTGACATTGAATCGATGATAATGAAAATTCAATCGAGGTGGGACACTTGTCAGAAATCTTTGGAGGAATGAAATCATCGGTGGTACATCAAAATTGCTTGAAAATTAAATCGTTATATCGGATTTTTATAAATATCGATGAAAAAATGACATTTTGTTTTTTTTTTTTTTTTTCAATTATTAATTGTTCCTTTTGCAAATCAATTGTTGTCGATATTTTTCGAGGTTAACAAGACATTTTGTGATACGAATAAACCGTCTGTTTGTTCAATTGATTCATAAAACTTGGTCTAAAAATATTGTGGAAATTAAACACTCATTTGATTTGTGTTGAGCAATTATTTTGTCTTAAATAAGTTGAATTATAAAATATTAGTGAAATGTGTACTGCATAATAAAAAATCAATGAAAATGTTCCATAATAACATAATTGATTATGATACGAAATTGATTTTTTTATCGATACTGCGAAATAATGAAATTCGGATTAATAAATAGCAAAAATATGATGAGAAATGCAAAAAGTAAGGACTATATATATGTAAAAGAGATTGCGAACTGGAAAGACGTGGACTCACGTGATCCCGACGTTCGAAGTTCAGCTAAGGGTCAAATGTATAAGTTAGAAGTCTTGATATGATTTTAAAAATGCTGTCAATCTACGAGAGATAACAACGATTTTTTGTAAAGTAACCAGTGGCATCGACAAACATATCCATATAAATCTTACATCGTTAATATTGACGCTTATCAAATAATCAATTGAGCTAATCCTATCGTGACATTCATATCGAAAAATTGTTATTCACTTTTTCTCACATACAAAATGCTTTGCGGGCATAAGTTAATAAAGAAAAGTTATTGTAAATTGACTAAAGAACAACATGCTCCAAATTCAAGGTCATCCAAGGTAATATGTACTTGCTGTATAATTACAAAAATTGCGAACATTTTTTTCGTTAGATTTTTTTGAAAAACTCAATGTAGCTTCTTCGATGTTGCATCAAAATGTATGCAAAGTTTTAGAAGGCTTCGCCATGTAGGAGCCAAAATATTTATTGATGAAAATGTAACTTTCAACACGAGCTCTTATGAGAGACTGCCGAAAATTGTGATTTTTACCAATAAATATCTGAACGTTCCGCTTGGTGAAAGCTTCTAAAATTTATTACACACGTGCATATGACATTAAAGAAGATTAATTCAAATTTTCAACAAAATCTTAAGGAAACGATAAAACGATAGAACTACTTTTTTTTCGATGATTTATTACAATTTTTGATTGAACTACAGAAACAAATATGAATTTTTTCTAATTTTTTCAAATCTTCGTCGACATTTCATTCCAAGGTCAAAATTAAATCGAATATTGGTTCAAAGTTGCGGACAGAAAATAAAAACTTAACAGATCTAAGACGTAGAGGAAGGTCAGAAATATCGCAACACTTGAAAGTCTTTCCTGTTTTTATCACGTGGACATTGTACACACGGACCGCATGAATAATTCGGAGAAAAAACGAATATTATTTGACGTTTCTAGAGTTCAAGGAAAGCTTGAAAAATCTCTTCATTATTTTCCTCTACCAAAGTCATTGCAATTCTCATCGATTTAAATAAACCTTGATTTTTTATTTCTTAATAAATTTCAGAACATCTCGACCTTGAGCTGTGGTCGAGTACAACTAAGAATTTTTTTTTTCCTCTACGAAACGCACACAAAACATTTCATAATATTTTGATTTATTGTGCGATCCATCGAGTGTCAAAAATATTTGTTTTTACGGAACAAGATTGACAACTTGCATCAATTAAATTTCACTCAATTTCCAACGATTTTAAACGCGTTTATTATTCAATGAATTTGTTTGCTCAGTTTCGATTCACTGAGTTAACACTCAGTCGGTATTTTTGTTCACGTGTGACACGAGCCAAGTACAAATTAAATCGCAATGTGATGGAGTGGAATAATGGCAAATGTCAAAATTCAATTTATTCAAAAACGAGCAACTGTTTGGGATGAAAACAAAATCTTAGAACGAAAAAAGAATCATGAAGAAACGATATTTCGAGAAAAAAATGTATCCAAACTAAAGTTTGGAATAATTTTGTAAAAACTGAAACGAAAATTCTGAATAATCCAACGATTTTTTATTTATTTATGGGTTACGAGTTTCATTGAGCGTTTTTGGTTATTTTTTAGAAATAGATCGTTTCGATAAATGTAACGAAAATTTATTTGGTTTGTTTATTAATCACTGGGCCATTTTTCAAGGTCAACACTATCCACGATCACGCATTACTCACGATTTATCAAAAATAAAAAGCAATAAAACACAATTTTCTAAGATTCAACATTTATTTTCCACCAAGTGCGTAGTTTTGTGACGAACTTGACTCACGATTTGCGACTAAATTTACGCTTCGGTTTGGCTCTCAGGGTTGCAATAGAACGATTGTCACGAAAGAGCTTACCTCGTTACAAAAACATTTACTTTTGTTTACATAATAACGAAAAACGAAAACGAGTTGGTATTGACTCGAAGAAGAAGAAAAAACGTGATTCACGATTATAAAAATAAATTAAATCGTGGTATTTATTGGATTATAAAGTCCAATTGATTGGAAGAAAAAGAAATCGTAATTAACGATTATAAAAATAAATCATATCATGGTATTTATTGGATTTAAAATCGAATTGAATCGAAAGAAGAAAAAAAAAGTCATTAACGATTATAAAAATAAATCATATCATGATATTTATTGAATTTAAAAATCCCATTGATTCGAATTAATTTAAAAACATTGTTGGAACATGAATGTTTACAATATTTACAATGATCGAACAATAATTCAAATGAAAAACAAATCCAAATAAATCTGAGATTTTTGTGCGAAAGTATGATTATTTCTTCAATCTTTTTGTTTTTTTTTTTTTTTTTCATTTTTCAATAAAAACTTAGTGAATATTTTCGTTTGAAAATTCTGCCAAATAAAGAATTTCGATAATTTAATATCATTTTCGGTTTATTTGATTTTCTATACAAAATATTTCCTCGATACGGAATTATAATTAATGATAAAACGTCAAAAAAGTAATAATAAACGTAATTATAATTGATCTTAAAATAAGAGTTGAACAAACGCGCAATGACAGGGGTCTGAGGGGCACTCCTAGGGTTTCAGGTGCACCCACGACGATGATACAACGATCTATATTTCGCGAGTTATTTGTACCAGTGAAAAAATAATAAAATGTTATCCCCGGACAAAACAAACGATTTTCCGACGCACCGGTTGTTCAATTTTTTCGTTTTTTTAATCCCATTCGATGGAATATTCTCTAAAAACTTTTCTCGTTACCTTTGTACACCAAAATCACCATTTCAACTGTCTTGAAATCACGTAAAACAACGTTTTATTCGCGTGTCAACGAGTACACACAACGTCTCGAACTGCAGTCCCGAGCTAGGCCGTGAGAAATCAATAGAGGCCCTTCGCGCGACTGCCGCTGCAGCACTAACCCCTTACATATAAACACACACACGTGCGCAGAGTCAAACATTTTCATGGCGGCAAAATTAAAGCCGGAAGAACGGCGCCTCGAACTAAGCTGCCGTCTGGAGGCAAGAAAACGAACGATTCCATACCAAATTTTCAACATCGTTCAAACTTTTTCAACGGTTCATGGTTGGAATTATTTCTTCAAATATTTACAAGTTCGACATTTTTTCAAAAAATTCTCAACATTTATTTCGAGAATTTTACTGATTATTATTGAAAATATCGATTATTATTCAAAACATCGACACTCGAAATAAGTTTTTATCTAAAATTCCGAACATTGCAGTAAAAATATACTGTAGTGTATTTTTTTTATTTTTTTTTATTCAATTGGCGAATATTTTCGCTCGCGTATCCAAAAATTTCGTTTTCAACAGAGATTTTGATAGAGAATTTTCATCGTTTTAATAGATTTTTCGAATTGTCTCAGTTTTTCAAGTGCATTTAATATCTGAGTAAAAAACCAAGATTGTTCAATAAGAATGAAAAAAAAAAGAAATGAAATTTCGTTGAATGCGACCGATTTTAACTACAAAATTCCGACAATTTTCCTGTAGATAAGTTTTTTAAATAAGAATTTTAGGCATTTTTATCTACTTCCTGAAAATCCTTAAAAAATTCTTTCGATTTTATTATTATTATTATTATTATTGAAAATTGGAATTTTGTCGAATAAAAAAAAAAACAAGTGGCTTAAAAAAATACACTTGTTTTTTGAATTTTTATTGTTATTATTTGTGCGAAAATGTTAAATTTTCTGATAACCGTTGATCAAAAAGAGGATTTTAATTGATGAACATGGGAAAATGAAATTAAAATAGATTTTTTGTGACTTATGGTAATTATTGTGCCTGCGCAATGAAATAGTTGATGAAAACGGTGAAACTATAGGACAATTATTTTCTTAGCTGGGGTCAAAGTCATTCGATTCTTAGTGAGGTATATTGCGTGTGAATATTGAGATGCGATAAGTCGATGCGGCTGTGCGTCAAGTGCAACGACGCGGGGCATATTTGGTATAGAGTAGAGAAATTCGTTGATGCGAAAAGATAGGACCGATAACGGTGTCAGTGGGACAATTCCAGCCCATGGAAACCGTAAAAAGATTTTAATCCGTTTCGTTCACTAGCGGATCACTAAATCCACATTAAAATACCAATACTTATTTTTTTTTTTTGAACAAAATGAAAAAATAAAATGAAAAAAAAATGAGTTCGTTGATTGGAAATGGAATGGAAAAGAAATTGAACGAATGACGAGTTCGTACTTATCGGTAACAAAAGAATCTGAATGGAAGTCGATTTAACATTTTAACAACGTTTATCGTCGACGATAACGGTTACGGAATTTAGAAATGAAAAAAAAACGAAAAAAAAAATACTTTCCATTTTTATTTCGATTTTTTAGAATTTTTTTTGGAAAAATGTCAGTTTTATATATTTTTTTTTGTGGAAGGCTGTTGTTTCTTGAAAAATTTATCGATTTGTTGTTATTTGCAATGAAAATATGATTTTTAAGAATAAACGTGATTTTTTTCGGAATTTAAAGACTTCGTGGAAGTTTGTTTTACTGTTTATAAAAATTTGATTACAAAAATGGGAATCGCAAAATATCGACAAGTTTTTCCTGGTAGTTTTCAGGCACATCAGTTTTTTCGAGTCGAATAAATAATTTTTTGTAATTATCGTTATTAAAATTCAATTCACATCACAGTTTTTTTTTTAGATTTATTTCGAACGACTAGATTAAAATTCTCAAGAAATTTTAATTTTTCGCATCATTTTAAATTTCCTCGATTCGATCGGACAAGAAGAAATAAACAAAAAAGTTTTTTATTCTCTGAACCGAGTTCGTATCATGGTTCGTTCAAAGATAAAAGACGTCATCTGCACTTTGAACGAAACAGCTAATATTTCCATTAGCGAATCAGAAAGAAGAAAATGCGAGATAAGTACAAAACTGAACGTGCACGTTCGATGAATATATTTTCTTTTTCTTATTGACTGGAAACATTATTATGGGTCACGTTTGCGTCGCCAGTTGACATTTTTTTCTTCGCCGCTCTCGTCATATTTTTCTCCTTTAGTAAAAATATAATAATAATGAAAAAATTACATTATTTCGCGTCCAGAATTTTCCGAATGTAGTCAATAGAGTCTCGAGAGTTCGAAACGAAGGGTTCCAAGAAAGTAAAAAAAAAAGGGTTCGAATCAGTTGTCAAATTTGGACGAATTTCATTTTTTTCTATTTTTTTTTATTTCCTCTTTTTATATATTTTTATATTGTCAAATTGTAAGTTAATGTGAAAAAAATTTTTTTGTAGCTGTCATAGAAATTCTTCACGATACCAGAAAAAAATATTGATCAAATGTATTTACGTCATAATTCTCTTAATTATATTCAACTTTTATCGCGAACCACTGGACTCTTATCCATCTCCGGAAAAAAAGGTTTAAGAATTTCTGTGAACCTTTGATTCGAAGATCAACATCGTGAGAGCCTTGTCTACGAGTAAACATGTCATCGTACGTTTTTGACGTAAGAAATGATAAAACAGGTTTTTCATGAGAAAATTCGAATTTTAGATTATTTATCATGATAATTTCATGATATTTTATGATAAACGTTCTCAAATTTGAATTTTCACATGAAAAATCTGTTTCATCATTTATTACGTTCGATAATGTAGCAAAATTGAAAAAAGGAATATTTTTATTACGAAATTAAGTCATAGATAATTTTTTAATTTCCAAATTTCTTTTGAAAACCCTTAAAAAAAAATATATTATAATTTAGAACTTTGTTCACTTTATTGCTAACATTTAAGCATAATCCATAAAATCTAATCGTCAAAAGAAAAAAAAATAGACCGACTACCATAAATATTGTAACATCGAAAATAATTGAAATTTTTACGTTTTTTTTTTCGTTAAGGTCGATATTCGGCAGCCGAAATAGTAAAAGTAAACATAAAAATTGGAAAAGAGAAACAATTGCGCAACAAATTTTGGCAACTACGATGCACTAGAAAATTGGAAGGCGTCAAAAAAGAGAATTTCGTTCGGCAGAGTGTGATGCTCGGGGTGTCGCGTGTTCTCGTTGGTCACGTGACATATATCGAGCCATTGAGCATGACAGATAACAAACTTAGACGTGTGTACGATTCGTAGTGACGGGAAAAAAATCGTATTGCTCGATAGTGAAATAGGAGGAAAAAAACAAATGCGTAGAATAAAATGACGTGGTGACGGAGTCAAAGTAAGCTCACAGAAGAGAAGAAGTGAGAGAGAAAGAAACAGTCGCGAAATCGCACGAGCCCGAAAACGAGGTTTCAAGCTGCTAAAAATGTGCAACACACTTGGTCACGAACGAAGAAATATATTTTACCTAAAGCGGATGTCTCAAATGACGCACATGTTGCATCGTATTTTCTAGCTTAAGGAATAAAAGTTATGCTCCAATGTTTAAACTTTTAATTGTTTCGTAATCGAGTCTCATTCTTGGACTCGCAAAAACATCGATTTTTCGAGTGGTGAAAAACATTTTTTTTTCGTAATTATAATAGCTCCGTCTCTTTTATTTTCAAAACACTACTTACGTCCGAAAATATTTTATTTGTTTTCAAAAATATCCAAGTTTAAACGCAGAAAAATTCAACGGTTAAATTTTGACGTTTAGTTCCTTATTTACGTCACAATTCATTTAACTGTGACACTTGGACGTTCTTGTATTTTTCATGAATAAAAAAACAAAATGTCGGGGAACAGAATTTCTGCAAATAATACGTCAGAACGGGTTGAAATATTCATGTTCGGTACATTCCAGCCAAACGATCAATGAGGATAAAAATAAGTACATCATACGATAATTTATAAACACAACTTGACACGAAAGGGCCCTTATATTTCTCTCCATACTCGTGTGATTTTCAGTTCGCCTCATTCGACTTAAGATTTCGATGAACAGGTAATAAATCGCCGAGGTGTTTATGTTCTTCGTACTTAGAAAATTAGCATTTCCAACAAGTACTTGATTTACGATTTAAATGTGCTTGCTTGTTGGGTATTCTGTTGATCTTAACATCGTCGATGAATTAATGAGTGACGTAAATTAGTGATGAATAAATTATCTTTACGTAAACGCCAATTGAGAATTTTATCCACGAAAATAGAAGATTTTAAGAACTATGATAACAGAGTGTGTCAAAAAAGGGGAAATACTCGATAAATGGAGAATTTCCGGAAGAATTTTTTGTTTTTTGTTGTTTCCGGACAGCTCTTAACGGCCATGTGTTTATTGTCCACGCACAATAATTCTACGACCTTTAGATACGATGATAAGTCAAATGATATATTGTATTTTCCGCGAGAATAGTACCGTTTTCCGTCACCAGAGGAAATCTAGCAATTCATGAGGAATCGAAAAGCGAACGTCGAATAACAAGCAAATTTCTTAAGAATAAATACGATATAATTACCTGTCAAAAAAAAGCGGTATTTCCAGGAAGCAAAAGTGAGGGACGAGCTTCAATTGTAATATTTCGTGAGCAACACACACTCGCCGAAAAAATCCTGAACGGACGATCGTTTGGTACGAAAATTAATTCAAGTAGTGTCCCCGAATGATTTTAAACAGTCGTAAGACGAAAAACCGTTATTACTCAACGGTAAATAACTGGAGAAAAAAGTACGATTGTATTTATCGTTTATTTATTTTTCAATCACGTACACACGGTATTTAAACACGAAACACAAAACATAATTAATTTTATAATTAATAACTTTGGTTTATTGAGTTTAATGTTAAATATAAATCGAGTTGTAATTATAACAATGTTGTGAACGCGAGCGACGCGTTGCACTAATCGTAACTCGGCGAGAGCGCGCTTAACTCACGTCCGCTTCCGACAAACGCTATTTTGCCACTGATCTAACCATTCTAACCGTAAGAGCGCACCACGCGTTTCACTTCGTCTCTTTCTGTTTTTGTTGTTCTTTCTCTTTCTTAACAGCCGGCTCAAAATCACGCCACCCGGTCTTTTCGTTGATCTTCCCGTTTATTGGCTACGCCAACCGGTCAAACTCTCCAACCCTTCCCTCTCCCCTCCCCGTCACCCTCTCACCCCGTCCCACTCACGTACCACGTGTACTCGCGGGCTTTCGCGGGTTCACCACGGCTAAAGCCTCTCGAAGCGCGGCCATACCTTGACTACTCCGCTGGATTAGTCACTACAGCGATTTTTTTTTTTTCCCTCGGGTCGGAGCTAATATTCAACTCTTTAGAGGAAAATTTTCATACCGGATTTTCCATCAGCCATAATCGTTACCGAACAGCCCGTAGACTTTAAACTCTTGATTACGATGAGCTAATATTTTCTAGTATTGCGCCGCGAGTTTTTATCTCTCGTAAGGAAAACACAAAATAATTTTTTCTAATTCGCCTGCTCCGTCGACTCGTAATTGCGATGTGAAAATTCATTGCCACGGATTCTGGTCATAAAAATCTCATCGCAGAAAAACATCATCACAATTATGGCTAATGCACGATTTAAAAAAATTATGAATTCTCCATCGAATAAATAGAATCAGCAAAAATTGAAAACTCGAAGAATGCATTTTTCGATGCCCGAAAATGAGCTCCATTTCGTTCCTTCCACGTGGAATCCATTTTCCCTGAAATTCGTCGTTTTTACCTATTTTTTCAATTCATGCGTGTAAGATTTTATTTCCAGCTCATTCTCGTAATATATGGCATGGATTCCTGGAATTTTTTGATAAAGTTTTTATTGACGGCGATTCTGTATATCGTATAAAAATGTTTTCGAAAAACTTTATTTCCTTTGGCCGTATCTACAGTATGGAAACTCTAACGGTACAATAGTGCATTTCCAAATATTTCGAACGCGACGTGGCAGCGAATAATAACTGTCAACTTGTCGAACGATACATTCATTCTATAAATGCGTTCACAAATTACACGATTTTCCTTCCACTAGCGATGCGGGAACTGTGGGTCAAAGTTTTCAGGAAGCAATTGGAACTAGTTTCGAAAAAAAAAAAAAAAATCTAACGAAATACAGAAATAAAATGCATTTGATGAAAAATGCTTTCACGCATGCGCGCAAGTTTCATCGACGCTGCGCGAGTCAGCGCACAGCAATTGTTACGTGTCTTGTTCGTAAAGGTTATGAGTAACTAGAAAACTAATAAAAAAAGAGGCCGAAATTTTCCAGTGATTTTACTCCCCGACATCAATCTTCAAAATTAAGAAAAACATCGCGAAAAAAGTGGAAAAGTGATAAAAAAAATGCCAGGAACTCCGATGGACGAGAGCAACGGTGGATTGGCGAAATTGCAAACAGAGAATACGGGAAATATACGGAACCAGGAGGAGGAAGATGAGGACGAGCGACGGGAGAGGCCAGCAGAGCCTGAAGCGCGGGAACTTACGGTAACGGACAGGCTGAACAAAAGGTTGCTTGAGTCGTTGTTGGAGCGAATGAACAATTCGGCCAGTGATTTCGACAAGTTTATGGAAAAAAAAGAGAGTGGGGAAGATCCTGAAGAGTTCGAGGGCGAGAGCAGTGAGTTTTAGAGGTCGAAAAACGTCAACAAATAGTGATCGTTCATCGAGTGTCGAAGATTTGAAGGTTATGTGAGTGGTGAAAAAAAAAAAAACATCGAAACAATGTAGCTACATCGAGTGTCTCCCTCGTACGACGAAGTAAACCTTCGAAAATACTTCTAATACCGAAAACAGTTCAGTGAATCATTGCCCACGCGAAATATTGGATCAAAAAACCGCGATGGAACTTTCCGACGAGGAGAACGACCGGGTCCTGAACAATTTCGATTCCGACGACGATCGCGGAAACCGTTCGGACGAAGCGGAGGAAGAACCGGCGGGGAACGAAAATGGCGACGCGGAGGACGAGGAGACCAAAAGAAAGATCGATCCTTCGACCTCGAGGAAGAGGATCGTCAGGAATCCGCTGCCCAAGTTGAACGCCGAACGCCTCCAAGGACCAAAGGGTATTCAAACCATCGAAAAATCCTTCGAAGGCTTCAAATTCCAGGGGAAAGGCCACGAGCGAAGCGATTTGAACACCGTTATGAAAAGGTTGGAATATTGGGCACACAGACTCTTTCCCAAATATTGTTTCGACGATTTCATTGAAAAAATGGAAACGCTCGGCACGAAAAAAAATATTCAAGTTTTCCTCAAAAAATACAGACTCGGGATGGTCGACAGTGATTACAGCCAAGTCGCAGCGGATGGCGAGGAAGAGGACAATGTGGAAAGAGGAGAAGGAGTCATCGAAGCCGAACCCATCGACGAGTTTGACAAATTGATCGCAGAACAAATTGAAAAACAGCGAGCGATCGACAAAACTCCCGCCGTTCCGCCACCGTCCCAAGGAAACGTCCTGGGCTCAGCGAGCGACGTCAAAGCGTCGGAACTCAGCGACGAAATAAAGGCAAGAATCGAAGCCAATAAAAAACTTGCGCTCGAGAGAAAAATGGCTCGGGCCAAGAGAATGGAGGAAGAAATAGAAAAACAAAAAGCGGAGGACGCGCGAAAAGATTCTCAAATGGCCAAAATCCAGGCTCAAATTCACCAGGAAGTTCTCACTAATAATTACACAAATCTTGAAGAATTACCAAATCATGTCGAACCAAATGTTGAAACTTTTGCAAACCCGTCAACGAGTCGCGAATTTTCCACGGTTTCCACGAATGAGGAGGACAATTTTGTCCCGTCACCCAATAACGAGGAAACAAACCTCGAAATACTAAGTCCTGCGTCACCGATTCCTGAAAAATCATCAGAAAACGACGAAACAAGCGAATACTCCGAAACGGACAATAGGAAACGACAAAAATTAGATAATTCTCCGAGAGATCCTCGTGCCACTTTTTCGCAATCTATGAACTTGGAAAATTACAAGCCGTGTGAAATGAAGTTGATTAAATTTGTAGAATTCGATAAAGCGGATGAAATATCTGGCGCAGAAAAACCTCTGAAAAAAGTTCAGCAACGGTCGGAAGACGATTCGCCGGAGCTGCCAAAACCGATGGAATTACCTGTGGAAACAGCTGTCGAGAGGCAACTCAATGATTTTCCTCACGAAAAACAAAAGGATGGAGCGACGGAAAGCAATTCCGAAACGTCGCTCACCGAAGAAGAATTGTTGAGGGCGATCGATGGGGCCATGGAAGAAATCATTGGAAACAGCAGCATTGTATTGTGATTTTGCAAAAATGATAATCGGGGAAAAAACTGTGTAAAGAAATTAGAAAATCGTAAAATGTTGCTTCGTTCGACTAAAAACTGTTTAAAACGCTGAGTAATATTTTTTTATCAAAAAAAAGCCAATCAAATTGGAGAACTATTATCAGAGAACAAAAATTTTGCTTCGTCGTGGAAAATAAAACTGTTATTAGCTTTAGCAATCGTTAGATTTATGAAAAAAAAAATAAAAAAAATGTATATTCTCTTCGAAGTGTTAGCACATTTTTTCATTGTCATTCAAAACAGTGGGAAATTTTATACAAACATCCATTTTAATGATAAATATACGAAGATTTTTCACATTTCAGTGTTTATGTTTTACGCTTTTGGGTACTTATATACAATACATTGTTTCCTCGGATAAAGGCATCTCCATATTTGTCCTTCAGCTGACCGTTGACGTATTCTTCGGTCTGTTCCAATGCTATGTTCATGTAACCATCCAAACAAGCCAAAACTCCTGGAACAATTATTCACGTGATTTTTTCATCAGAAAAATTTCAAACATTCACTGATTAAAGTAGTTGTGGCTCCACAATCGTGTTCATGAGTTAATTTTGCTTAATTCAGAAACATCTGTGTCTCACTTGACAAACATTCTCATATTTTTTTAAATGTCAGAACCAAAATGACGAAAAAAATGCCTCAGATATGATTTTTGTAGGGGTTGATCATCTGATAATTATTTTCAATTTATTTCGTGGTCATTGAAACTGAACAGTCGAAGTATTTTTTTTTTTAACTTCGTTATGAATTCACACTTCTTACGAGCATTTTCAAAAAAAAATTGGCTACTATTACAAGAAATATGAAGTTTCGATACTCCCCACAAAAAAAAAGTATGCATAGATTCGAAGTTTTTGACAGGAAATATTCCGAATTCCAAAAAGTGAATACTTTGGAAATTTGACACGGAATCCTACAGTATGAATAAGTTTGAGTTTGAGAAAAGTTTCTGGACTAATGCTTTGGCGGGACAACTACCTTAACCTAAAATTTCAGATTTTGAGGTTTAAAAAGTGAGGTTACGAACCTCTGTAATCGACGCCGCTGTTGAGCTTGACGACGACGGGTCTGCCATGGATTTGTGCAATAAATTGCGACAATGCTTCCTTGCGACTCATCTAAATAATGGATAATTGTTAAATTTATAGTCAATTTTGCCAGAATCCACCGGTATCGCTGTTGTTTGTAGGTTATTTCGATATATTCGTATTTATTCCATTCGATTAATGAGAGAACTTTAAAGCAAACGATAATAATAATAATATTTGTGCATAAAATTTTTTTAAATCCTGATACGAACCTTTTATTCGGTTTTTAAGTCTTTCGAACGTTCAAAAGTACAATTCCTTGCAACGAAAAGTCACAATTTGTTTGAGTGAACACCGTGGACAGTGGCGCTATCGCTAAAACATCGAACTACTTCGACAATTTAACACTTGCCGGGTTTCAACGATCAAGTGATTTTGCTCGGTATCGAACGTTAAAACAGTAGTTTTTTTAATCAAATTAATCTAGTTTTTTGGAAGGACAAAAATGGGCAAACGTGCTTGTGGTCTTGTTATATTTCGTCGTATTCAGGGACAGATTGAATATTTGCTAATGCAAGCGTCTTACAGTAATCATCATTGGACACCGCCGAAAGGTTATAAAAATATGTTTACTTTAAAACCCGATTTTTCGATATCATGAATAATAAGTTTCTGCGACGACAACAAAAAAATATTGGCTTTTTATTTACATCAATGTCACGAGTTGTAATCATTAAATATTTACCACTAAATACCTAACCTCAAAGTTATCCAACACGCAATATCAGTTGCATGAGTGCGAGAGAAAAAGTCTAAAGTAAATGGACGTCGTTTTTGGCCATGATTGATATCTGAAAAAAAATTAAAAAATCCTCATTGCGCCCTGGCGATAAGACAACAACGTGACACTTGTATTTTTCATGCAACGATGTCTGAGAACGGCGTTTATCTAATTTTTTCCGACCGTCAGGCTGATAAATGGCCAACAATCGAACGACTGAATAATTTTTTTTTTTCTCTTTATATACATTTCTTGGAGGTCAAACAGTGGATCATGGGTGGCGAAATTAAATCTTTCAGTGGTTAACCCCAAAAATTTCAATTTTCGTGCTATCAAAGTTTACGCAGTGTCCAATCGACGCGAAATCGTTTGTCGTCGAAGATTGCATTAATTGAAAATCATTGTTCGAAAAAGTGGTTAACGAACTGAACAATGGAATTGCGCCACCAAAAACCACCGAATGACCTCCAAAAGGTTTATACATTTAAAAAAAATCAATTTATTCGATTTTATTTTGAGACAAAGATTACTTTAGGTCACGTCGATCCTGGGGAATCGGACATGGTTACGGCGCTTCGTGAAACCCAAGAAGAAGCAGGTCTCATGCCAGATGATTTAAAAATATTCGAAGACGCCAAACAGGAGCTTGTTTACAATGTTAATGGAAAATCCAAAACTGTTATTTACTGGCTTGCTGAACTTATTAAAATTGAGAAAAATGTCAGGTTGTCGAACGAACATCAAGACTTTAAGTGGCTTGGTATCGACGAGGCTTGTAAACTGTCAGGATTTGCAGACATGGAGAAAGCATTACGATACTTCGATCAATATATAACTACGAAAAATCTTCGATAATTTTTATTCTGTTATGTATTGTTATTTCTTCATTCCAGAATTTTATCGGCGATAATAAATGACTATTCAGTCCCATTGAACTACTTTTCTTTATTAACTTATGCCCGCAAACCATTTTGTATGTGTGAAACTTCATTTCAACCGAATCGGACAAAACGTCGTGAGGTATTTTCAACCAAAAACATCGATACCATCAATCACTTTATTTCCAGATACGATTTTTTGTAGGAAAACCTCGAAAAAACGAATTTCAACACTTTTTCGACGTTACCGTCCAAATTGGTTGTGGATGCAAATATTTTGAAAAATATTCTGGAAATTTGTTTCGTTTTTCCCTGATATCTCTATATTCTTGCGACAATTGTTTAACGAAAATCGAGTTTTGGCTCGAAATAAACATAATTTTGATGTAAAATGAGTATAAATGCCCGCTACCTCTCGTCGATATTCGCGGTATAAAAAAAATTAAACCTCCCACAGATTCAATCGAAACAAAGTCCAATCGAAACATCGTAAAACTCGAGTATCTCTGATTCCGTAGAGATGTCGCTGAAATGAGCGTGCAGTGCTGCCACCAAGCGGTAGTTTTAAGGAGTCGAGAGGGGAAAACGTTGACGAGCGCATGCGCGGGATCGAAACTGACGCAGAGCGGTAGGTACGTCAGCTGTTTCGTCCGTGGTCCATATAGACATCGAGTGTTGGTGTTTGTTGATCGTCGTGAGGATTGCTGCGCGTCTGTGCTGTAGGTTCCTCTCTCTCTCTTTCTGCTCAGTTTCACCGCGTTTCCTTTGTTTGTGATATCGTAGTAATTGCACTAAATAAATAGAAAAAACAAAAAGCGCATTGAGAGGATCAAATTCGGGAGGGTGAAAAAGTTTCAGTCAGCAACGGTGTGCAACGAAATATTGAGGATTGCCAAGAGTTCGAGGGCATTAAATACGATTGAAATATACATATATATATTGAATATACACATATAGTTCGTCGTTTCGTGAGAGAACGCTTTTTGCTGGTGTAACGTGTGCGTTGCTGTCGCGAGCTCGCTAGTGAGATAGAGTGAGAGCGAGAAAGAGGCAAATTCCGACTGTATCGAAAGAAGAAAAGGATAGAAGTCAGAAGAGCGAGAGAAAAAGAGCGAAAGAAAGAGAGAAGGGAAAAAAAAGGTCGGGAACGCAGAGAGACCCGTTGTCGTGAGGTGATCGTGTGAATAGGCGTCGAATCCTGTGTTTTCCCATACCTCGATCCGTTATTTTTCTTTAATTATTATTTTCAACCACACTAACACTCGTGCACACATAATTTCGGTGCGAAAAACTCGATATTGCCTTCGAAATATCAAGAAAACGTGAACAAAAGTTCGGCTCTCTAAAATTCTCATAAATTCGTATTTCTTTCGAGTGTTCGGACGTTTTTGTGCGCCTCAGTGCTTTTTTCTGTCGGAAATTCGTGAGTGAAACATCAAAGCAACATTTCGAGACAAACTATGGCACAACCAACGAGCAGCGCTCTCAGGGCACTCGCCCTCGAATACAAGAGCCTACAGGAAGAACCCGTCGAAGGCTTTCGCGTCAAACTCGTCAACGAGGACAACATGTTTGAGTGGGAAGTCGCGATCTTTGGGCCTCCTGATACTCTTTATCAGGGAGGATATTTCAAGGTTAGTTCCTTCTTACTTTCCCCCACTCTCTTTCTCTCTTTATCTTTCACATCGAATCCTAAACATCCTTGCACACTTTTCATTTCTTTCCCAGAAAACATTCTCCCTCCTTTTTTTTTACGTCTACTCATTTATCCATAAAAATGCACATTTTAACCTCTCTTTTTCTCCCTTTCTCTCGCTCTCTGTTTCTCCCCGAGAGAATCGATTCATGTGCACTATTATTTTCATTTCTTCGAATCAAAAGGGCTCCCACAGTTTCAGCGGGAACTCGCCAATGGACTGGTGGCTGGCTTCACTATTTATGTGACCTCGTTATTATCATTGTTATTATTTTTCCTATTTCCATAGCTCTCTTCAATCGTATTTCTTCATTCTCAATCCCACGAATTCCATGAAAATATCATGGTTTCAAAACAATTACTTTCAATTACTTCGTTCGGAACTTAATTGTCAGACATTTTTTTCAAGTCCGTCTCTGGCTTTTTACATTTTTTAATTTGTTCAAATTCGATACATTTCTAGCGGAAATATTTGAAACAAAGAACACGAAGTTTTTTGTTGAAAATTCACGAAATAACGAAAAAACGCAATTCCTTTCAGAATTTTCAGACTATTTCGATTTTTTTTTAACGTTTTATCAAATTATTGAACACTTTCTTTCATGAATAAGTGAAACTCACAGTCCTCGGACTTGAACTACCGCTCGAACATCGAATGTTTATATATTTACGAAAATAAATGTAACGCTTCGCTCGTGGACAGTTTTTCAACTATCGCCTCGAGCCACTTGACGCGTGTCACCATTGTCAAACATTGTCTCCTTGGCCGATTGACAAAAAATAATAATCTTTAAACTTCTTACGCAGTTTCGAAAATCTTGGGGAAATTATACATCGACGTTATTCTTTGTAGCCTCGTTCTCCCATTTGGCATTGTCGGCTGTTTCAAGGTCAGCTGATCTTAGATGGCAACGTGTTTCGACTTCCCTCATTCTCGAAATAGTACAGCTTTTGTTTTTTTTTTTTTTTTTTTTTTTTTTT
>JACEOJ010000073.1:1188992-1203362 GCA_013761285.1 Campoletis sonorensis
TGCTCAATTGTTGCGTTACGTCGCTGAAACAAACTACAGGAACTTGTGGAAAGAATCGTACAAAAAATATTACAGTGAGTATCATCTTTCAAGCCACTCTTCATTGATAATAACATTTACGTTTATTTGTACCATTAGCGTACATTTTTGACATTTTTGACAAAGAAAAAGACGTTGCTTTATAAACGATGAAATTTTCTTACAAACTAAAAACAAGTCGAAATCAGTCAAAGCGTTGGCTTTTATTGTAGTTTGCATTCCATGGAAATAAAAAATATCCTGTCCAAATGCACGGTCACTGCAACTAAAAAATGTTTAATGCCATAATGTTTTTCTGTCTTTTTTTAATCAATTGTATCATAATAATCGCAGGCCTGTGGAACTCATGGGAACAGAAAGAACAATCTTACGCCATCCCGAGCAGCAGCGACGTAGCAGTGATGCGAGAAGTATTGTCTCGCATGTATGGCTGTTCGCTGATAAAAATTCGCAACGGTCAAGTTATAGCAGTGAATCCACGTTCGTCAAGTACTTCGCACTGCAATTTATTGCCTGCACTACTGGCTGTAGAAACACCGGTGGCTTTTATGGTGTTCCACGAACGAACGGCACAATATTCTTTACAAGAGTGAGTCAAATCCCTGAATTTTTTATTCTGATCATTGGTTTGTGAGGATTATTTTTGTTTTACATGAGTTTTTGTGTGTGCGAAGGTTTTGCATTAAGTTTTTTGGTCTCCTGATAAAAATTCACAATTATGTGATTATAAGAAAGAGATCTTTGATTCTTCAATCTGCTTTTGTACTTAATGCTTTTGTTTTCACTTAATTACGAGTATAAATCTATTTCAGATGCGTAATGTACAGTCCTGCCGCTTTATCGACAAGCTACAGCAAGCCCCTTTTCCTCATATACCAACTCCTGCGCTTGTCGAGAGATCTTTACGATCAGGGTCTTGCTTTGGGCGAAATAACACTCGGAGATATATTGATCATGGATAATTTTACAATTCAGGTGATCTTTGAAACGTTGCTACATTTTTAATGTATAATGTTTGGCGATGTGTGTGCAAAACTTTGGAAAATTATTGAGATTTTTGCTGGGACAGGAGGGATATTCTTTCGAATAACAAACTTGAATTTTGTACGAAAGAATCCAGTGAATTTGAATAATTTGATTTTTCAGGTGATGCCAAAATTGAGTGACAACATTTACCTCAAATCAGAATTCGACAACGAGCAATTAACAACACGGGACAATAATTCCTCACCGTTGCAACAAAAGAAAATTGAAAGCCCATTGAAACTCGGTTCGACATTTGGAAATCCGGAATTTGGACGAAACGAGAGTATTGCTAAAGTTTGCGAACTTTGGCTTCATGGTCACATAAGCAATTTCGATTATCTGACAGCATTGAATAATCTCGCTGGTCGAAGATACGGTGATGCCAGTTGTCATCACGTTATGCCCTGGGTCACGGATTTTAGTTCACGCTGTGGAAGAAATTGGCGAGATCTCACCAAGTCGAAATTTCGACTGAACAAGGGCGACAGACAACTGGATCTTACTTTTGATTCTCAAACAATCAATGCAAGTTAAAGTTTTATTAAACTTTTTACCTATTTTCTGAAAAATCTTCTCGTTCGAATGTTCTGACAGAACAATTGATTTGAATTTTGAAAGCAAAGTAATGATTTCAAAATAAAAGAGAGTAATGGGACTCGAAACTTACAAAAAATAGAAGTTTTTTTTTCATTCAATTTCAACAATAGCACTTTTAATGTACAGTTTTCTATAAGTTCTCATTTTCATTGTAAAATATTAACAAAACTTATTCGTACACTGAAATTTCGCGGTTTATTTTGACAACATTTTGGAAATTTTTCATTCGCATACTTTTCCATTTATTTTTGGCTCAAAAAATGCTCAATATTTATTTTTTAATACAGGTTGGACACCACGTGTCGGACGTTCTTTCCGAAATAACGTATTACGTCTATTTATCACGACGTTACACAAAATCTGTATTATGCAAGCACGTAAGATCGCATTGGGTGCCTTGGGAATATCCAGTTTCGATACAAAGACTCCACGAATGGAGTCCGGACGAATGCATACCACAATTTTTCACAGACCCCAGTGTTTTCAAGGTAATGAAAAACTTTTTATTTGAATTTATGAGCATCACTAAAGTATTGTCTCGTTAGTGAAAAAAAAAGGCACAAAAATTATAAATGTATTTCTTAAAATCGTATGCTTCAAGTTTGTTTACGTTTTAATTTACAGTCAATTCACGAGGATCTTCCGAATTTGGAGATTCCAAGTTGGGCACGATCACCGGAAGATTTTATTGAAAAGCATCGAGAAGCTTTGGAGAGTCTGTACGTGTCTGAGCGACTGCATCACTGGATCGACTTAACGTTCGGTTATAAGTACGTGTCGTCTATTTATTTCTCCAGCAAAATGACTCTCCACCATTATTTAAATTCTTTTGTTAAAATTCTTTTTAATTTCTTAATTTATTTCAATTCTAATATTAATTCTAATTCTATTTATTTTAATTATGAAATTCAATTCTAATAAATATTCTTCGACTGCAGATTGTCAGGAATCGCAGCAATAAAATCGAAGAACGTGTGCCTTCAATTAGTGGACAACCACACTAGTCTAACGAGTTCAGGGGTTGTGCAGCTTTTCACTCAACCTCATCCCCAGAAAATAGTACCTTCGCCGTACTGGAGTAAAATGCCACCACGATTGAGAAATTCAGCATCAAATCCAAAAATAACGAGTGAGTGGATAGAAAAATGATCAAATTTTCAAAGCAATTCATAAAAATCTTCGGAAAAATGCCAGATAACGTTGCTGCGTTGGACGAGTTCTTCGATTAGTTTCCTTTGAACAAATATTCGTATTTTGTGAACAGGAAGTGAAAGGTCAGGCGAGAGGATCAGCGAAGACGAGGGTCACAGTTCGGGGATGGACGAGGAGGAGTCTCCTGTAACGACATTGAACGTGGCAAGATCATCACCATTGGCTCTGAGTCGTTTGCTGAGTCGTTCGAGGGGTTCGTTGTTGTCAGTGGATGAGAATTTGAGCAAGCCAGAGAAGCCAACGGCACAAGCGATCATTTTACCAAAAGATTACAACCCGGTAGCGGCGATAATGCAAGTGGAGACGACACACGCTTTTATGAACAAAGTGTCGCACCGTACGTACAAGCCGGAAATTTCGCATCACGGTGGAATAGCGAATTACAAACAGATCGTAGCTTCGGGTAGAATGAAAGAGCAGCAGATAATCGGTTGTTTGATAGTGGAGATATTTTTAGCAGGTAAATTTCGAGGGACGTGGAATACGGGAAGAGTCTCGTTTGTAAATCGATTAGAAACTTGTCTCAATGTATTGAGAACGAGTTCAGAACCACTGCCAAAATGCGTACGAAACGCGGTCGCTCTTTTGTTGCAAATCGACATAGTGCCAAGAAGTTACGGAGTTTTTAATGACCTGGGGGAAACAGCGAGAGCAGGGAACATGGGAAATTTTCGTTATCCAATGGTGACGTGCATGGGTCTGCCTCCGCCGTCGGCCCATCAATTTTTACAGCCTGTATTATCCGGCAGCCTTTATCCTTCGTCCAAATACTTTCAGTGTCTCTTCAATCTGGTTGAAATGTTACAGGAGTATAACGAGCTCGTGCGCGAGTTGAATAACGCGCTTCAGGAAGAGGAAGGAGGAGAGAGCAATACGACGAGAACGAAAATTCGTTATTTGTGCAAAATAAGCGAGTGCAAAGTAAAGTCGGTGGCTCGGGAGCTTGAGAAACTTTTGCCACAGGCTGGTGCTAACGCCATGGAAACGAGTCTTCAATTGATCGTTCCCCACGTTCAGCAAATAATGAACGAGCCTTACAGCGCCGTGTTAGCCGCTTGGTATCTTTTTGATCCGATCGCAAAAGCTCTCGGACCTCGTGAAACTTGTGATACATTTTTGTCCTCGATTTTAAGACTGTACGAAAATGGCTCTGTGATGGACAGTCTCAACTTGACAGACCTTCTGCCACCGGGCTCTCTAGCGAAATTCCGAACCATGAGACTCTACCATCGCAGTTTTCTCCTGAAGCTCATGGTGCGTTTGGGTCTGCGAAGATTTTTAGACAACTTTGTAACTCCACTGGTCGAAGCGGTCGGTGGTTACAGAGATTACATCCAAGGCTCGTGCTCGTCGAGTCTTCCGAGAAGTGGAAATTTGAAAAGTTGTGATCTCAGTGGAAATTGTGGCGATGCCGAAATTATTCTGTCACCATTGGACGAAGATTCTTCCCTCGATTCCGACAACAACGCAACTCCTCTCTGCGAAACAACCACCGACGAATATTCCAAGACAACCACTCCCATTGTTCTTGAAACTGACATCGAGGAAGTTTTCACGATGGAAACGGAATCCAGCCCATCTCCATCGGAGAACAATCGAATACCAAGTATCGACATACGAGCTGAATTGAGTTTGAACCTCGTTGAAGATCTCTGCGAGGATGGAGCGCGGAATTCTCCTCCAGGAAGCATCAAATCACCCACGATACCAATCCCTCGAAGATCCGACGGTGGAGTCACGAAATCTGTGATCGATTTCAACAGCATTGGCTGTCACGTCGGCAGCAAAACTTCCAGCGAAGATATGCCCCTCGGGGGCTCATACGCAGCAGGAAAATCGCAGGGATGCGGTACAAACGATTTTGATGAAGTCGAAGTCCAAAAACGTCTGGTTATAAGAGACGATGAGGCTAAATCTGGAATGGACGAAGTTATTTCTCCGATGGAAACTCGCACGTATGGCCCCTACGAGTGCAAAGTGTCAGAAATGAGCGCAGAGTCTGTAATTTGGTTGTCGCATCGTCTCGGACCAGTTTTGACAGCTCGCCATCTCTCAAGGAATCTTCTCCGCATGTTGACGCTCTGTTACGCCGGAAGATCAAATTTGTCCGGACACCAGCCTGAAAACGGTGATTGGAACGATAGCACACTAGCCGGCGATGTCAACGCCGTCAAAGTGTTGGAATGTTTGACAGCAATAGCCAGTCTTTATGGGGAGCAAATAATTTTACTCCAATATTTAGCCCACATGACAGAACTTTTGAGTCTTTGCAAAAGAAAATTGACGCCTAATTTGGAAGGCGGGCTCGTGTCTTCTCTTGCACTTCTCGTCCACATCGCACCTTGTCTCAGCGATTCTTTTCTCATGGAAGCTCTCCAGGAAAGTATCGTCAAGTCAATACTGCACCCGACTGTCAGAGTGCTCTCGACGACGAGATACAATTTTCCAAATGGTGCGATCGCACGATCGGCATTGGCGGAAAAATATCTGGAGGCGATTTTTACTTTGAGTTCGAGGCTCGGTGCTTCGATGACTAAGAGTCATTTGGCAGTTCCCATTCAACGCTTCTTCTTAGCTTTCGACAAGGCTTTCGCTACGAACAGCGATGAAAAATCTGTCGCAGGTTCTTGTAAATACGATCGTAAAAATGAGGCTTCGATGGACGAGAATATACGACACGAAGACTGGACTCTGGTCGATAATTCCGGGGCACAATTGCTCTCCGGTGTCAACAACGAAGTCTCCATTTCGTATTCACCTCCGGTTCTAGAAATCGACGATGTACCAAACACAACGAGAAACAAAGCTTTCGAAGAGCTGAGACAAGTATTCACTAAGCGATTTGCTCACAGAGCTTATCTTTTGTTTTATCGACACGTCGACGAGGAAACGATGGAAGAAATATTGAAGAATCATCGGTTAGTTAGAGACTTGTGTCACGAGCACGAGGCAGAAATGAGGATCAGCGAAAACGAGGAGAACGTTAGAACCGATCATTTTTCCACTTGCGACGACGAGCCCACCGAAGAGAGTGAAACTTTTAGCAAGGGCATCGGTAGTTTTGGTAATATTTCCGTTGTAGGAAATAGAATAGAGGTACAAACGGAAACAACGGGTTTGAGAAGCCAGGGAGGAACCCTAGACGGTGAAGATAAAAATTTGAATCGTGAAAACAGCGGATCTTCGAACGGCAGACAATTACGTGGTAATTGGTTGGCTTATTGGGAGCACGAAATAGGACGACCCGATAAAGACACTAATTTCAATCTAAAACAGATAAAACTCCAGAGTTTCGTCGGTCATACAAACAGCATTCGATGTATATATTCGCTGGACAACGAGAACAGTTTTATGAGTGGTGCACGTGACAAAACTGTCAAATTGTGGAGTCTCAGGAGTCAAGGAGATGGCAATACATCGTCGTCGTGTCAGTACACTTACACAGGCCATAAAAAGTCCATTTTGGCTTTAACTTTTCTCGAGTCTCTTCGTTATGCTGTCACCTGTGACAGCACCGTTCACTGTTGGGATCCTTTCATGGGTTCTTTACTGGGATGCCCAGAAAGTACGAGGCCAGCACCTGTCAACACTTTGGCTGCGAGTCCAGCACCCTCGACGTCTCTTCTCGTTGCAACGACTGACATTACCATTCGAGTGATCGATTGTCGAACTTTTCAGTACGTCAATGAAATGAAAGTGTCTATGAATCCAACTGGATTAATTCGCTGCATTGCTATCGCTCCCAGTGGTTATTGGGTCGCTTTGGGACAAGCTTCCGGATTTCTTACCATTCTTGACATTCGCACCGGTCTCATAATCGCATCGTGGAAAGGTCACGAGTGCGAAATCTTGCAACTCGAAGCTGTCAACGAAACTACCATCGTCAGCTCTTCCCTCGATCAAACAATTGCCGTCTGGAGCGCTGTTGATGGCAAATTGAAATTTCATCTCAAAGGCGCCACCGAACCTGTTCATTGCATGGCCATTTATGAACAACAACTCGTATCGGCCACTACAGCCAACAGAATCGGCGTTCATACTGCTGTTGATGCTAACTCTTCTTTTTCATCGTCCAAATTACGATCTGATGCTTTTCGCGGCGTCATCACCGCTATGGCTGTCTTACCACTTAATAGATTATTGCTACTCGGAGCTGACAACGGTGGCATCTCTTTACTATGCTGATTATCATGGAATCTCCTTTTTTTCTTTCTTCTTTTCTTTGTCCAAGACAATGTGAATATTCTTTTCGTATATTTATCAAGTGGTGGATCGTAGATCACGTGGACTGAGTCAATTTAGGATTTAAGTTTTTCATGAAAAATGTAAATTAATAGATTAATTAAACTGGAAAAAAATACAACTTTCATCGAAACCCCATTTTATTACCCTACACTTTGTCCTTTATATTTTTTCGTGTGAAAGATTTGTTTTCTTCAATTCTGTGAGTATTCTGAATGAAGAACTTGTAGTAATTGATGTCAAACATGAAATTAATAGACATGACGGAATTCTTTGTCGATTAATTTCTTTTTAAAACGAAAACCATCATCATGCGAAAAATGCTGAATTTGCGCAAAATATAAAATCCTGATATTCGTGGTAATTTAGTAAAAAAATAAATCAAAATTAACCAATTTATTCACATGTAGTATTTTTGCAATTAACAAATTCTTCCTGTTCACATTTTTTGTTGCATTTTACGAATGTCCCAGGGAACACAGAACAAAAAAAACCCCATAATATGGCTCTCGGGTGAAGCAGGATTTTTGGAGAAGACGGTAAATGAAGAAAATGAGTAATTGTCATTGTTCAAATTGTACATAAAGACGATTTTTATTTTTAAATACTTCTTGGACACCGATACTTTTGTTTGCGTGTGTTGTGTTAATGCGAGTGTGTTGTGTATGTAATTCGTATTTTTGTTTGTTCATTTCTTACGTTTAAATACGTATTTTCTTCGCTCATTGTATTTTCTTCACTCTTCCTTTCGCGCTCGTATGTTTAGTGTGTGTAATTAACTGTGTTAATGTAATTCTGGTTAGGCGTTTATATCAATCATCATCAGATCATCACTGTTCGTAAATCACCGTATAGGCGCTATATGCGTTCGTTTAATTTGTTTTTTTTTCGGCATTGTTTTATTTATTATATATTTAGTGGTTTTTTTTTTATTAATTGTTTTTTTTTTTGCGGAGAGTTGAAAATCTCTGTTATTATTTTCTGTTCTTCTCATTAACTCTTAGGAAAAAATGGTAGCGCAAAACGGTTCGTGAAACCGTGACAGTTTTTTTTTTTTAATTTATTTTGCTTGATTTTTCGTTTTTTTTCGTTTGTTCGTTTCGCTCTTTCTCATCTGCGACTTACTACAATAATTTACGATGTCCTCGTGGAGGGATGGACTTATGAGTCTTTTCTCGACTGATCAACGAAATAATAATGAAGATGATAATTACTATAATTAATAAATTATATGGCAAAAATCGACGAACATGGTGGACAATGAAAATGGCTTTAAAATGAAAAATCCATTCCCCCGTGACGATCGACACGTTTTTTTCTTTCTTTTTTTTCTTCTTCTCAGATCTACTTTTTAGGAGTTTAATCTCTATGCGACTTTGATCGATTCGAGTACAAAATTTCACGACGATTTTCTTTTCAACTTCGAGTCATTTTCCGTCTCTCTTTTTCTCGCTTGTCTTTTCTTTAGGAAATTTCAATCGACCAAAGAAATAGCCAAAAATCAAGCGACGTTTGAAAAACCATTTTTCACTCGGCCACAATCGAGTGATTTGAGAACTTTGACCTCGGCAAATCAACGTCGAGTCGTACGTAAAATGTATATTGTACAAATATTCGAGTTTCTTCTTTTGATTCGGATCTCATGTTCATTTTTTCCTTCCAAGTGATGTTTTTTGTTTTTCTTGTTGAAAAAAAGGGTCTAAAAAATGTTTAAATACAAAGTTTATAATCGTACGCAGCTCTCGACGGATTTGGACTAAAAATGTAAACCGTGTTTATAGGCGCCCCGGAACTTTTATCAAGTTTTCACGCTTTCAAGCCGATCTTACAAATGTAACCAGTTACTTTTTATCATCTTCTTTCTATTCTCTCTTCTTTTTTGCTTCTCTAAGTTTCTTCCATTCTTTACTTCATGCTTCTTCGTTTTTTTTTTGCCTTTTCTCTTTTATAATTTAAATGCGGACGTCACGTTCGACCGAGCAGCGTTCGACGAAGTAGAAGTTGAAGAAGAATAAGACGCGCTATGACAACGTTTACACTCGCACTTTCTTCTCTGTCATTATTTTAATACACATTTTACTGCTTTCTTCCTCTCTCTCTTTTTTCCACTTTCTAAATTCTATTTTATCTTCCGTTCACCATATTGGCTTTTTTCTCATTCAATAAAACACACACACTCGCTCACACAATATTCTTCATTCTTGCGTCACCGGCACAAACGCCTAGACGAATAATTAATTAATTAATTAATAATACTATAATATATATAATTAATTGTGATCGGCAGCTTCGAATACACGCGTCGGCCGAACGTAAGCAACAATATATACACATTAAAAAGCTTCGTTTACAATTATTATTATTATTTACTTCTTTATTTTATTTTTTTGTTATTTTTGTGGTTTTTTTTTCTCGAGAAATGTTTTCTTTTCTTTCGCACAGGGGGACGGGTAACGAGAGATAATAGATAAAACGGAGGAATTTATATTGATTTTCGTCAGTTTTTTAACTCCCTTCTCTTTTCGTTTACTTTTAATCGAAACGTCTTAGCGTCGCGCTCGATATTTTGTGCTTGTTCCAATTGACAATTTCACCATCCGCCCTTTATCTTCGTTTTCTCTTTACTCACTTTTTCTTCTCTTTTATTCATTATCTTCGATTTTTTCTTGCTCTTCTTTTGCCTCGATGACGTATTCTCGTAACGAAACTCTTTTTTTCATGCCTCTCGCAACTTTGCTCGCATTCGGCATGTCCTCTCGTGATTTTCGCGCACAAACACTTTTTTTTTCTTTGATTTTTCATTATTTTTTATCAAATCGAATCTTATCAAAGGACACACGACATGTTGGATGTATTATGTTTATTTTTAGTACTTTTTCTCGTCCATGTTCATCAGGGTGGTTGAGTTTTGTTTCTAAATTTTTGTCAAACCTGTGCATGGTCCATTTTTGCTGAGAAAAAAATTTAGAACAGAGCAACTTTTGGTTTTTTTTTCAGTTGTTCGTAGTAACTTGAAGAAATTTGACGTTTACGAGGTCGTAGTAAATAATATCCTCGAGTTTTCATACATTCAGTGAATTTTACGTTTTTAAAAAATATTTTTCAATAATCAGATCAAAAGAAATTGAGAGGATTTTTCTCAACCACCCTAATTTACAATTCAGCCCAAAAGTCTTTGGATTTTCTCGTTTTTCTTTTTTATAAATACCTAAAAAGCCCTAATACTGCAGACATTTCAATTTTGCATGAATTACGTTATTTTCTCTACCTGACGTTTTAAAGCCAAAATCATGATTTTCGTATTCGTCTCGTTCTCAATTTTCGTAAACGTGCATATCAACGAATGAAAGATAAAAAAGAAAACGTTGAATTTCTCACAGATCCTGATTTTTCGAGACGCTCGACGAATACGAAAAATTGCATGATTTTGATTTCTATTTGTTTTTTTAATTTCACGTAGAAAATACGTCAATTGTTTTTTCTAGCTTTTAGGCTTCGTCCCAAAACAATATTTACTTCGTTTCGCGAGGCCCCTCGACGAGATAGTGACAAGAAAGCGAACGCGCGAACGAGACAAAAGTCAACGTTCATCGAAAAAGGCTCCTTGATTGAAATATCGTTATCATTATTATCAACATCGTTATTATTACAATTACGGAGATTTCGTACGTTCATTAAGTCATTTGAAAAATCTCATTGTCTTTCATCATCGTGATATTATGTTTGTCTTTTTGGTTCTACGTGTTTTCTTTTATTTCTTCTTTCAACAATTTCGGCGAAATAATCTCACGTCTCGAGGACAATAATCACGTTTATCTCATCCTTCGACTCTCTTTCTCTCTCTCTCTCTTTCTCTCTTTCTCTCTGTTTACAACGTTACACAAATACTACATTACGTACGAATGTATAAAATCTCGTTATGGCTAAACGGATGTGGGGGGGTCTAAGGGATTTGAGCGATCGAGTCAAGAGAGATTTTGATCTCAAAAAGTTCTTATTATCTCTCTTTCTCTCTGTAATCTCCTCCTGAATGGAAAACATTATTGGTGACATATTCTTTGTCACTTTTTCTCTTTCCTTTTTTTTTTTTCATTTGTAATATTAATCATGACACATTGCAAAGCTCTGCAAGGGCGTCTCAAGCACGTTTTCTTTGCTACTGTATTTTCTTTTTCGTTTTATTTTTCTTTAATATCAATCTCTCCAAATCGACGGACAAGCGAGATTCCCGAAAGCGTATGAAATTTACTTTTTTTTTCTTCTTTTTTCTAGTGGCTATTCGGCCGAAATAATTGCGCGAAATATCGAGATTCAGGTTGTTAGAAACACTTTTTTTTATAATTCAAGAGAAAAAGCAATGATTACGAAGAAATCGAGTGCGTCTGCACAACGAACAGGATGGCATTGAGTCGCGATCATTTTTCACGTTTTTCGAATTTTTTTTTGTTTTCTAAATCTGACGTTTTACGAACTATGGCACGTATCCGCTAAACAGACCAATCTCGCAACCAAAACGTGAAAAAAAGAACGGAACTTCAAAAAAAAGTGATTTAAATTAACAATATTACAATTTTTTTTTTCCACTATTGTTCGCTTGTTTTGTGACGCTAATGGGCGAGTTATTTCGCGAAAATTAATGAATTATTTACACGAGCGCGTGATTAGTCACGAGACGAACCCGAGAAATGTTGCATTTCCTCATTTTTTCTTCAATTATTTATCATTCTCTTTCATTTTATCTGTGGAACGTAGTGTTTTTTTTTAAATTCGTGACAACGAAACTGTGAAAAAAGATCTGTTTCTAGTGTTTTTCGATTTTAGCTGCTCGTTTGTAACAATAATTTCTTTTTGCACTAATTTTTATGCCTCTGTCTCTCGCTCCTTTTTTTATGACAGAAAAGTAAATGAAAAACGGAACAGATAAAAAAAAAGCTACAACGATTTGCTCGATCGCGGTTACTTCTTACACGCTTGCCGATATTTGCATATCAATAATAAATAGGTCGTTTTTTTTTACCCGATACATCCAACATGACACATTTATACGTTTTCTCTTGTCTTTCTCCCATTTTCTGCTTTCTTTTTCACTTTTTTCTATGACACATATGGATTGACTCTCCGTTATACAATCAACGTATAATTAAAATATCTCTCGATGTCGAAAAAACTTGTTCCCGATATAGCGAGAGGATACGATAGAAGAAAAACGAAAATATAAACGATAAAATATTCATCGCTATTGACTGGCGACGCGGTGCGTTTTTTGTTTTGTTTTTTTTTTTTCAGAGTTGGTCAGTCGTACAAAATCCGTAGGTGCGAAACTTTGTTATTTTTTTTGTTCTCCTCTTCCAGTCGCTTCTTTAAATCGTACTTATGTTCGTTTTTTTGTTTTTATGATAAAGGACCAAGCACTATGCGTGATTGTTAATTAACAGCTATTAAAAAATCTTGTTTTTCCTTCTTCCTCGGAGATTTTTTTCTTTTAATCAAACTTTGGAATTTCGTTGACCAAAAAAACTCCGAGTTTTCCCACGGCTTATGTTTCTCGTGCTCTTTTTTTTTCGTTTTTCGGTTTTTTCTTCATCTTTACACAGCGGCCAGAAGTTCTCGTCCAAATTTCGAGACACAACTCACCCAGCGATCCTTTTCTTCTTTCCCTCTTCACTAAACCATGACGATCGCTTCCTTGTCGCAAAATAGGAATGGATATTGGTCTATCATCGTCTGTACTACGTCTTCCAAGTACGGCCTCATTGCTTCAAACCTTCCCAAATCGTTAAACTCGATTGGCAACAACGTTGGCCACCAACATATTGCCAAATTTTTGCTATCCATACTGTTTAATTTGCAATTCTCGGCGACCCTGCAAAAATTTTAATCAATTAAAAGACTATAAACAAAAAATGTATACTTTTTTTACATTTGCATAATTTTGATAACGAGAATTTCTTCAGGAGTTTCGGTACAAGTGACGAAATGTAACGATTTCATTCAAATTTCTACAGTACATTCTTTGACTTATCCTGAATATGTCCCCCAAGTTTCAAAACGATTGTCCACACCGTTGCCACAAAATTCTCAAATAAAAAGTCACTTTTTAACGAAGAGACGTGCCTACGCTATTCCTAAACTTCAGTTATGTGCATGAAACGATACGAAAAAATGTAAAAACGGTTATAAAAAACTGTCAAACCACTGAAAATATCATTACAATTATGCCGCCAGAAAATGAAATCATTCGTCTACATAGTTTATTAATTATTCATTTTTTTATCAATAAAAACGTCAAATCAAATCAAATAAAAAAAAATCAATAAAAAAATAAAAAAATCAATAAAAAATAAAAAAATTTTTTAGTAATCATGTAATTTTTTTACGAAATTTTGTTGTGTGACATTAGCGCTTTGCTCGAGAACAATAGAATTTCCTCCCCTGATTCTCCCTAAAGATAAGCTGAACCATTACATTTTATGACTTGTACCGGAACTCCTCAATTTGATGAATCCGAGAACATATTCTGTAGCTTTATTTCGAAGAGAAAGGAAAAAAAAACTTTCTCCCCCGATGTTTTGTCGGTCAATCGAGTATTTTTTAACAAAGTAACAATATTTTGTGACATTTTTGAAGATACTCACTTGACGAAATGTTGAAAGATGAATTTAAGAACGTCAAAGTTGACTGGATTAAGTTTGTTGAGCATAAGACGAAGAGCGAGTAATCTGCAGCTTCGATCTTCCATATTCATACAAGTGGCGGACATGGGTTTGCTGATACCACGAGCACCTGGTGACGGAACAAGTTTATTAAGTTTTTCAATACGATGGGGAAAAAAATGCAGTCAGAAATTTGAAATATTGAAAAAAGACTCACCGGAAATATCCTCGAGTTCAGACATTCGTTCTTTATCGATAAGCGGTGGCAGCCTCTTGGAAAAGAAGTCTTTTAGTGCCGTTGCAACAGCGTTGACAGGAATGTCCAATGAGTGAATATCCACGTTGCCATCTGTCGCAAAAAATGTAGAAAAATCAAGAATTGTAATTTAAAAAAAATGGTTTTACGTTGTCAATGACTCAGTTTCGTATTCGTACCTTCTTCGAATTTTTGAAAGAGCAATTCTACGTGTGCACGATTGCCAGGAACCCTGTAAATGCCTTCGGAATCAAGACCTTCATCTTCTATGAAACGTACGCATTTTTCGAGAAAAAGTGGTATCCGGTTTGTGTCGCTCTGAGCAAAATCTTCGATCAACGACTG
>JACEOJ010000073.1:1203397-1231281 GCA_013761285.1 Campoletis sonorensis
CTCTCTCTCTCTCTCTCTCTCTCTCTCTCTCTCTCTCTCTCTCTCTTTTAATCTTTAGTTAATATTTCTTGGATTCCTTACACTCGGTGAGTTTATTTCCCTTGGCGAAGAGACATCTAGACTCGACTCGTCATCTGGAATGTTACCGAATGTATTGTCACTCCTCTGCTTGGCTATAAGAGAAGATCCGCACATTTTATGAATAAAGGGTCATTTTAATTTATTCAGAACTTTTTAGGATTTCAATATTTTTTTCACGCAGGCTAGAAACTCGGGAAGTATTTTCTTTTTCTTTAGTTGATTAAAAATAAGGATCGTAACTTAAAAAAAAATTAGAATTCTCTGGAAAACTGGTTCATCGATATTGGAAGACTTCGTGTGAAAGTCTAATTTATTAAACTTTTAAAAACATTTTCTATTTTTATTAGTTCGTATTACTTACAAGCAGCACTGAACATTTCCTGGGTCATATGTTTGAGGTTGAAAGGATGTTGCAGCGTCGCTGCCAAATGTTGATGCTGGAGAGAATTTCCGAATCGTTTCCTCAAACTGACCGCAGCATGTTTGTTCTGTTTCGATCTTGGTCTCGTAGCATGTTCTGGTTCACTGGATTCAGAGCTATCCGGGGTTTCACTCGATACTATAAAATAATGGACAGTCTTAATAAGATATTAAAATGAAGAATGAAATTCTAGAAAAATTATGCACTTTTGAACTTGAGGTAGTTCTATCGTGAAATTCATCTCGAAAAATTGTTTTTCAGTTTTTCTCACATAAAAAATGGTTTGCGGGCATAAGTTAATAAAGAAAAGTTGTTGTGAATTGACTAAAGAACAACATACTCCAAATTCGAGGCCATCCAAGGTAATTTGTACTTGCTGTGTAATTACAAAAATTGCGAACAGGTTTTTCTTTAGATTTTTTTGAAAAACTCAATGTAGCTTCTTTGATGTTGCATAAAAATGTATGCAAAGTTTTAGGAGGCTTCAACATGTAGGAGCCAAAATATTTATTGATGAAAATGTAACTTTCAACACGAGCTCTTATGAGAGACCACCGAAAATTGTGATTTTTATCAATAAATATCTGAACGTTCCGCTTGGTGAAACCTTCTAAAATTTATTACACACGTGCACATGACATTAAAGAAGATTTATCCAAATTTTCAGCAAAATCTTAAGAAAACGTGTAACGATAGAACTACTTAAAAAAAAGAAACGATGAAAAAAAAGGTAAAATTCGTACTTCGTTCGGTGGGATCGATTCGCCAATTTTTGTCTTCTTTGAGGCTATAATTTAGGCCGACAATACCATCGCCACTGCCCATGCTCGCTAACGACGGTACTTTTGGCGTTGCAACTGGAATTGCTGTACGTTTCTTACGCGTGCGTCTGTAGCTCGCTGGTTTTTTCTCCGAAATACCAATCACGTCAGCCACCCTCTGTCTCTCCAATGAACTCCACTCCGAGTCCGAGTCGCTGTAAGCTGCAAAAGTACAAAAAAGTCCGAAACGTTACATTGGAAACAGGAGGAAAACACCGAGAGAATTTCATTGCAAAGTCGACGGAATAATCGACAAAATTGTTGTCTAGTTTTATTTTACTTTGATTTTAAGACTTTTTTTCGCTGGTAAAGTAGATTTTGCGACATTTTTCTCTCAGTGCAATGTCTCATTGAAATTTGTTTCTTAATCTATTCAAGATCACAGTCATACACACGTTGGAGATAATAAAAATCTCATGTTAATATTTGACGCCCTTGTAAAGTGAGCTTCTTCACGATAAATCAACGACGAGCGACGAGCCAAAGATCGAAGTAACGATCGATGCTTAACGACCTGGAGCGACGGATTTTTCAACAGGCCAAGTGTCTCGGATGGACTATTTAACCCTTTAACATTATTTACTTGAATGAGAAAACAGCTAATCATTTGACTGATTTGAATGATTTTGTTTTTTTAGAAAAAAGGAGAATGACGGAGTTTAAATCTAAACATATATAAACATAAAACATAAAAGAATGAAATATTTCGTGCAAACGAGTAACATCAATATGAAAATGTGTTTATTATTTCGTATAAATACCTGCAAATTTGGTATTCAGTGGGAACCCTACGTTCCCACTCATCGTCAAAGGGTTAATTATCCTCCTAATAAACTGTCTAACTTTTCGATTACATTTTATGGAAAATGAACACAATTATCATATTTTTTCATCGAGGATGTCAATTTTTCCATATTTCAGTAGTTAGAGAAAAATGTTAATAAGTTCTTTCAATAAAATGGCAAAGATCTCAGTAGAGTGAAAAAATATTGACTTCTGTCAAGCTCAAACGGACCCAGAAAATGTTGGGCTGAATAACTGTTGTTTTTTCTTTGAGATTCAAATTTTTTGATCGATTATTGGCCAATGATTCCAAGTTTGAATATTAGACAGTTGAAATCTTGATTTTGCTTCTCTGAAGAGAGAAATTGAATGAAATATTGATAAAATATTCTAGTTTGGATCGTCGTCCAAAAAAAATCGCCCCAAAGGTCTTTAGGGTATAATTGAAAAAAGCAAAAAAGGATGTAATCGAAAAATTAGACTATGGCCATCTCTCTGCCGCTAAAATCAAACGCCTTAACTTACACGGCTGTCCCTTCTCGCGTCTGTGACGCAACTTGGACTTGTTGTTAGCGATCGAGTCCTGTACAAGTGCGTAAGTGTATTCGCCGTCGTAACCGGAGTAAAGATTAGTCACGACGTCCTTCGGGTGTGCGTACTCGGAGCCGAGATCAACGAGCTCCGGTATCGCAAGCGGCGCGTGTCCAAGGCTCATCTTCGACGCGTGCTCGTCCTTTTCACCGATAGTCATACGCGCTATCGCATCCGTTACGTTCGAGAAATCTTTAAGATTTATTTTACCCGGTTGCTTGAGCGTCTGACTGTTTCCCTTTGGTCTCGGCTTCGTCTGCGATATATGTCGTCTCCCCGTTGTGAACGCCCTGTGCGAATAACTGTTCGTAACCCCGTCTTGGTGCATGAAGGTGTCCTTGACCCAACCTGGATATTTTAATCGAGAAACTTGAGAATTAGAAATAAAATCATTTTTGCAGGGTCAAATGTACATTTTTCGTTACTTTCTCTTGTCAGCGATTACTTAATAAACAAAAAGGGATTAAAAAATGAAAATTACCGGATAGTTTGTTGGCAAGATCACCTCCTTTGAGCAATTCGCGTTCCCTTTCCTCGCGATGGAAATCTACCTGGCTGTAAATGTCACTGTCGTCGCTCGGTGTTGCTCTGTTGTCGACGAATTGCTCGTTCAATCCAGTCTCGCCAAGATCACCATCCGGTGTGAGTTGCTCGTATGATTCCGAACCGCTTCTGAAAGTTACGGACATACTGCTTCGCGTTAGACTTATACGGCATTTCAAAGGCTTTGTAAATACCAATTCAAAACGTAGTATGCAAGGGTTGACCATTTTTTCGAAATATCGTTAAATGGTCAACATTTAATAACAAATTGAATGTCAATTCTGAATAAACAGCGATTACAAAACAAAAAGTTCTTCAAATTTGAACGAAAGAGTAATTTTAACGAGGTTCGACAGCCATAATCATGAAAGTATATCCAAAGTAACGGCAAAATGATCAAATACAATTGTTCCAAGATGATTTTTTGAAATTTTGCGTGAATCTTCTCGAGCGTCGTATTATAATGTGTAAAAATTTGAGAAGGTTTCACCGCCTAGTAATCGAGATATTGAGTGTTGAAAATCGCAACTTTAACACGAGGTCTTATGGGAAGTTACGAAAAAAGACGATATTTAACAACTAATAACTCGATTCCTAAACCGTCAAACTTCCTCAAATTTGACCCGCAGTTGAGTATGACCGTTAAGAAGATTCGTACGGATTAAAAACAATTAAACTTGGAATTTATCGAACCTCCTTAATTGTATTCATGTTGAAATCTCTTACCCATCATCCGGTGTTTGAAGATGATAACTTTCGTGACGAGGTGGTGGCATTGGATGGAGTGCTGAATACTCCAAAGTACCTTCGCCACTATCATTCAAATTACCAGGTTCCTCCATGTTGAAAGCTTGCTCTATTTCCGGCTTCTTTTCCCACACTTCTTTGAAGAAAGGAGTGTAAAATGCAGCTAAAAAAAAAATTGTAATGGTTAAAAAATCGTTAAGGCGTCTCCAGAAACGCGTGGTATTCTTTGAAAGTCTAATTATTTCGTTAGAAACAAAATTAGAATATGCATCGATCTTCGATAAATAAAAAGGACTGCTTGAAAATTTATGCAGACTCACTTTTCTGCTGGCAGCTTGAGGCGGACGTCATAAAATGTGCCTGCAATCTATCAGCAGTAGCGTTTCCTTCGGTGATAAGCAAGTGACTAAGTTCACTGCTGAAAAATGCGTTGGCTCCTCCAGTGTCTGTCACTGCCATGATTTGAATTGGCAAATTTGGAATGTTCATTGAAAACGCGCTGAAAAAGTAAAATAGAAAAAAAATTAATGTTTGAAGGAACTTTGCTAAGATCCTGCTCCAATGAATTCATATTTATAAAATGTATTTAAATCCCTCGATATTAAAAGTCAATAGATTTGTTTTTCAAACTCACTTGAGAGTCGCTAGAGAAGCTTTTCTTTTCGTAGAATAAACGAGAATAAAACCGTGCACGAGCTCGTCTCTGAATGCATTGGCTCCGTGAAAACTTGAAATTATAACTTCAACTCGTCGCTTTGATTCGCCCAGAAAAGTTTCGAGCACGATGGATTTTTCACCGCTCAAAAAACAACACTGATGACTCAAAAGAGGACCGAGAACATTTTCCACCGAGTAAGGATCGCCGCAGAACATGCACATGATTATCCTGGAATTTAGAGACACAGATGCGTTTGTGAATAAATAATTGACAAGAGAGCATAATAATGGTTATTAATATGTATCGAAAACTTTATAAGTCGTAAGAAAAGTTTATTTGTTTAATTAAAATGAAATAAATTCCATTTGTTGTTATAATCGCAATAATAATAATAAATTTCGTACCTTATATCGGGCTCGAGACACTCGATAACACTTTGATAGATATTAAGAAAGCCTGCCCGATGATTGATCGACTGAATGAGTTGTTGGAGCGCGTCTTTGACCAGAGGCGTTGGGAAACGTTTGTCCTGTTCCAAATCTTCGATGCAAACGTCGATAAACGGACATTGCAAACTGTCAGCAAGACTCTGGCCTTCTTCCCTCAAGCGTATCGCTTCCATCTCATCGATGTTCGCATCGGGAACGAACATTATTACGATCGGGAGCCCTTGAAAAGGTAATCGATCCTCCTGCTCCAAATTCGACAGCAACGTTTTCTCCAGTGACGAACGTATGTACTCGAAAGAATCCTCGTTGGCGTAGATGCAAAATGAGCCTAAGAAAGTGAACAAAAAAACAAAATTAATCGACGAAAAAGAAAAAATCTTCTGACAGTCGATAAATATCCAAAAAATTAAAAATATTGTCAACACATTTTCGCAACGCAATGGAAAATCGAAAGACAAAGTTTTGCAAATGTTTTCTTTATTTTTATATTGTTACGTTATTGTAATTTAATGAAAACCGTGAATCATGTAATCGCTCGAACAATTTTTTGTACCGAAGAAAATAGAGGGAGGGAGATGTGCTAGCAAAAAATAAAATAAACGTAATAGCGTGAACGTGCGAATGACTCACCGTGAGGCATAAAATCAGAGGTCGTAAACGAGTTATGAGGCAATCCAACGTCACCATCAATAACTCGATAACCGAGTGTGTACAGCTGACAATCGATCTCGACCTCATCGTCCTCGGTTTGAGTTTTGATCTCTCGAGCAAATTCACTGCCGAGGCCATTGCTGCCCAGTATCACGAGATTCAATTGATTGTTGTCGGATGTCAATTGCCACTGACTGCTGTGATTCCATGATGAAGGTCTATTGCAATTCAGAGAGTTCAAACGGTCAATCGAATTATTTATTTTATAGTCTCACACCTCGTCCATATCGATCCTTTTGAAATTCAGTTTTCGTTAAATTCTTGAAAAAAACGAGTACGTTTTTGAATATCTATGTAAAAAAGTATATAAAGTAGAATTTAAAAGAAAAAACAAATTTGTGTGAACAAATCGATTTAAAAAAAAGGCTTATTTTTTTGACAGAATCATTATTTCGTGACGTACCAATAAATACGGACTTTGAATTATATTTTGTTTCACCTGTGAGCTTTTGTTCCAAGTATTCGTTCTATGAGAGCATCCATACAATTTGGAAATGCTGGACAGTGTTCCCTGATGGGACAGTGCACGAAGCCCAGATGCTGGAAAAGCATCAATTTCCTGTCTTGATCGAGTCTGTCCAGTGCCTTGTATCTGGGACAGAAAAAAAGACAAAATTAAAGAGTGTGTTTATGGGATAATAATTACACGTTTCTTAATGTCAATAAATTTTTACCTAAAATCGTCGAGTAACGCATCCGTTATTTCTTTGATGTCGTCTTGTGTGATAGTACCTGACGGTGCTATGCTCTTGAAATGATAAAAAAGATCGGCGTGTTCCAAGAGCAATTCCTAAAGAAAAAAAAAGTTTGCCATTAAAAAACTAAATTTCTGACTCAAAAACGAAATGTGCTTATTTATTTTTATTAGTGCTACAAATTGTAATTCATTGGTCCAAACAACTCTAATGTTTCTGAATAATAAATAATAATTTCCAAATGTTTTTGATGTTTTAAATTTAATATTTTTAAATAATTTTCAAATTGTTATTACCTGAAAACTATGTTTGGCCCTTTCGATTATTTCCTTCTGGTGTTGATCGTAAATCTCTTGGCAATCGTGATGGGAAAGAGCTTCGAAACACTCACGACCCATGAACAGAACTCTCACCTCGGACAAATGTTTGCCAGGTGTGACGTAACCGGTTTCCTCTAGCAATTGCTTGAACTGTTTTTTCCATCTGTTTAAAAATGAGAACAGGGTTAATTTTTTTGGCATTAAAATTCCTGAGGAATTTTGAAGAATTTGGAGAAATTTTGGGAGACGTCAGAGTGTGAAAAACATTAACCAACGTTAAAGCGTAGGAAACACATGAAGAATATTTACATTGTATTGTACAAAAGTGATGAACAAAAAAAAACTTTACAGTCTGCTCGTATGACTGCGAAACCGCAAACCACCGTAATAAATATCAGATTTCTTATCTTGTTCGTAATGCACCGAAGGATTGACAGAGTTGTAATTGTAGACAACGTATTGGTTTTGAAAATCTTATCGAATTGCTACATCAAAAATAATAATAATATTACGAAAATAAAAATAATTAATTCATTAAAGAAACAATGACTATTTTTAACGAAACAAGGTCAATCCATCGATTTTCTCTCCCTCGCGAAGCTTCATTTTCCATAATGTCCAATAAATATCTTCGCATGCGATATTTAGACAAAAATTTATCCACAATAAGACAAGAAACAGAGACAGACAGAAAGAGAGAGAGAGAGAGAGAGAAAGAGTTTTATTACCTTTTTGGAAGTCTGCATTAAGAAACGCCACCCAGAACGAAGCAAAGCATGAGTTAATTTTTTTACGTTTAAACATTTACACGTACGAGAGTTAACGAATTTTGGAAAATTCTTTTTAAAAATTCCACTACTTAAACATAATTCCAAGGGTTTGTAAATTACTGGATTTTTTAGCACCTGAACGACCGAAATGATGGTTTTTTTTAGTGACAATATTACAGAAACTTCTAAATGAATATTCGTAACAGAAATTTCATTCTGTTTTCATGCTTCCCCGACGAAGAAAACGTCAAATTTGGAACTATCGTTTCGAATAATTAGAAAGGAATACTTTGAGAAAATATTTCTCTTTTTTTACAATAAAGATAATTCGTGGGAACGAAAATACAGTTCGAATAATTCGGAGTAACAATATTTTTCGTAGGAATTGTTAATGATTTTCGTTTTCAAGATTAAAAATGAATTTGGCAGGTGGAATAATGAACTTGGTATATTTTTCTTGTTAAAATATCATTCAACTCACTCGAGTCGTCTTTGCTCTTGTTGCAAAGCATTAATATGATTCTTAAACACGGTTTCAGCTTCCGGTGTTTCAAGAACATCGTATGGTACTTTTGTGCTATTATTTTCACCAAAGTCATAATCGATCCACGATATATCCTCAGGACACTCGTAAAAGTGTTGATGGAAGTCTGGATGTTCTTTTATGTATTGCTGGACAGTTGACCACTCTCTGATGAAAAAAAAAAATCATTATTTCCGGCTGAATTTTTCAAGAATCCACATCACTGCAGGTTTTTCTTGCCAAGTTTTCAACTTGTGTTGTGTGAAAATGTGTCATCATGGAAATTTGTATTTATCAGTTGATGGTTTTGCAAAAACTATCGTTTTCAACATTTTTCCACGTTAATAAAACATGCTGTAATATAAATTCCCGAACAATACGTTTAATTGGTACGTTGAACTTGGTCTGGAAGAGTTTTGAAAATTTAGCACTCATTTGACGAGTATGCAGTACAATATTCACCTTAAGCAGTGGCTGAAAAGATTTGAAGTTTGAACAATTGGAAAAAAATGGAAAAAAAAAACTTACTCGTTTATCAAATTAGATATATCGGGACATATTTCATGAAGTATTTCCGGCAGCATGTCCAGGTATCCCTGAATTTTCTTGGCAACTTGTTCGTCTTTGAGTTTTTTAATGTGTCTTCGAAATAATCTTTGGGTAGCATCGATGCCGAATAATTCAACGAAATTCGTGAATTCTTTATGTTGTCCAAGTTTTTTGGAGGCTTGTGACCAGAGTGCACGATAATCGGTAACGTGTATTCTGACGAGTCTTTGCAGAGATTCGGTGGACATGTCGAGAAGTTCTTTACGAGCTCTTGCTGCCTCAGCGAAGGGTACAACTTTGCTGCGTATTTTAGTTTTATCGATTGTTTGAGCGAGGAGCATGAAAGCGAGATCGATATTAATGTTTTCGTGCGAGGAAGTCTCGACGATGAATATTGAATTTTTATATTCTTTCCTCATGACCAATTTTTCAGCTTCTTTAACGTACTGCTCGTTCGCGTCGTCGTTCTTCGTCGTTACGAGAACAACCGGTTTTTTCGTTTTCACCAAATTGTTCAGTATATTCGCTACGATCTCAACTTGTTTTTCTATCGTACGATTCGGCACGACGCTCACGTCGAATACGCACAAAAAACCATCGATATTCAATTTACCATCGGGCAACACCTTCTGCTCGTATTCTTTCTCAATGCCCAATTGATTCTTGCAAATATACATCAACTTTTCGGCGCTCGTTATTTTCGTTGATGCGCAACGCTTCGCATATGGCTCCATTTTTCCACCTTTGAACGGCTGAAATGACGCATCGTCGATAAATTCCGTGTGCTCTATCACTTGAAATTGAAACTCTGTTCCATCCTCTGCCAATTTTAGCACCTCACCCCAGTACAAAAAATGATCGTTGTTTACTACACGACCACTGAAATCCGACTGAAAAAAAAAAAAAAGAAAAAACAGATCAAACGATCCATTAGAACGTTACAAAAAAGTCTAAAGTTATCGTAAAACATTTCATTTTACAGAAAGAAGAAAAAAACGTCATTAAATCGCAACAGAAAACGTTCATCGATACACATTTTCATTCTTGAAACTATCCCAGAATTTCGCTCATCCAAATTTTAATTTAAATCGAAACAAACGACGTGAACTTTAATTTCGTTTCTATAATTCTATGAAAGCAATTTTTTTCCTTGTTCGAGATACTGATTTTATTAGAGTATCATTCCAAGAAGATAAGTCGTTGCATTCTTTCTTGTTTCCTATTCTTTCGAGTGGCAAGTTAAAAAAATGTTTGGCACTAATATCATCAGCAAAATTATTCATTACAAGATGAAATTGTAATAAAGATTTATTTTAAAGTTTATCAGTCGCCTTGAAAGACAAAATTCGAATAGTTTTTTAACAGTTTTTGTAACAGTTTTTTCAACTACTAATGAAAATGAATAAAAAAAACAAAGATTACCTGCGACAAAACAGAAATGTGATCGACGCTGTAGTCGTCGCATAGAGACCTCATGAATCTGTTGCATAAACAAGATTTTCCAACGCCGACCTGGCCCTTGTCCTTCTCGATGCCGGAAAGGCCAACGACGGCGACGTTTATGTTCTTCAAATTATCGCTCTTTCGCGCCATGTTTAGGATCTTGTTTAGTCGTGAGACGTTATGTACCAACAGCCATGAAAATAAATTAGCGCTTTATTTCCCTCTCTCTGTCTCTCGCTCTTTTCAATTTCCACAAGCGATCGGATGGAATAAACCGACTATGAAAAGCAAAAAAAGACTGGATACTTTGTCTTTTTTTTATTAAGTCTCTTTCGACGCTCTAAAAATTTGTAAAAATCCCCTTTGGCAACATTTTTGCTTCAACGGCCGAATGCATCCTTTTTTACTTTATTTTTCCTCGTTCCATTCTTCCCTGACGTATCCCATTGTTGCAGAATTTCTATTATTACTCATTGGCGACTGGGGAATTGAAAATTTTCGTTGCATTTGATTTATTTATTTCACTTTCAAATTGTGCGTTGTTCCTTTTTCGTTATTGAAAACACGCCGTCTTTAGCCTCCTTCCAAAACTACACTTCGTTCAATTGACTTGTCACCTTTTTTGCAGATCGCTTCTAATCCACTCTTTATGGCACTTTATTCATAGATATTTGTTATTTTATGCACACACGTGAATCTGTAAAGAAAGAGAAAAATATAAAAATCGTTTTAATATCCTTCCATCAGTAGTTACGAACAAACAATTAATTAAGACGCTTAAGTATCGCAATTTGAAAAGAATTTATTGATTCATGTTCTAAATTCCAAATTGTTTTAAATTCAAAGTTCCAATGAATTAAAATATTCACGAGATGGTGGAAAACAACATTTCTTGACAGAGATGAAAAAACTTTGGGAGCAAAAAATTCTGGCCGTGATCTTGGAAAATTTCACACAAATGATATTTTGATCATAAGGTCATTTCTGTATCACGAGAACAGTCAAAATGTCTTTTTTTTGAAAAATCTGGAGTTTGGAAGAAATTTTCAATCTCAGGATACAAAGGAAAATGTATTGTTTGTTGGCTTGGAAAATAATTCATTTCGCGGGTTCTAATAACGAAGAAAATGGTTTTATTATTAAAAAATGTTAAGTTGCTTCAAAAGATCGTGAAGTATTTTCCAAAAAAATCCATATTTCGTGGTAAAAGCTGATAATTAAGCGATCCGAATATTTATAATTGCGGCAATATTTCACGAAAAAAGGTTGCAATATTGGTATTTTTTGATCGAAACTCTGATTGAGAGAACTGTTATCCCGAAGGGAAAAAGAAAATCTGAGGAAAACGAGAGACACTGAAAAATTCCAGCCACAAGTAAAAATCCGGATAAAATCCACGCTTTCGATCTAATTGTTTCCTCCCGAATTTCCATTGGACCGTGGCACGTTTCGGGCAACATCGTAAGATGAAAAAAGGGCTGGAATTTTGACGAAATTTGTGAAAAAAAATAAGCTACCACTGAATAGATTTCGGGAGAGCGAGAAAAAGTGGCAAAAATAAATTTTAATCGGCATCTCATATCGACATGATCGATGAACGATACATTTTTTTCCGGGTTGCCGCGGGGTGGTGGTCGGCCGTGATTACAGGGGGGATGAGGGTGAAGCAGAAAAATAGAAAAAAATTATGACGAATTTTGGAAATGACAGTTACGTCGGAAATCGATAAGAATCGCATAACATCCGATGATGAATTTTGCCAGGGTAAAATTTCCGGGAAAACGAATTGAGGGAAAAGGTATTTCTTTCCCCGCCCCCTCTCTAAGTCGACAATTTTTCCTTCGAATACTATCATTTCATTCTTCGAGAGACTGAATTGCGTGTCGAAATCGTTGCAAATGTGAATTAAGGGCGAGTAACGCAATTCAGGGGTATATTGGAGCATGTTACCTCTCGTACAAACGCGATGCCCAAACACCGAGAAGCTCGCAAAGAAAAGTGTTCAATATATCTGTATGTACGGTGTATGTATTTGGGAATATCTATATACATGAATAATATACATGTATATAATATTACTATATTCTGACCTGTCTGGCACGCCAGCCGGCCGTCCACTCTCCTATTTCGTTAATATAACACTTGTAAAATCCAATAACTCACGTTGAACTCTTGATCACACGCGCACTTACGTCGCCACTTGTATGTTTATCCGATTAAATGAACTCCTTTTAATTGCACTCGAAATGCCTGTATCTCATCCACGAAATAACGTTGAAATTTCACGCATGTAAATAACTTCACGTCAAATATCGAATACTGCTCCGAAATGGAGCCATCTTGGTGGGTGGGCACACGGCGAATAATGTTTTTCTTTCGGTTAGTACAATATAGAATACCCCCCACTTTATCTACCAATACTATATACGTACAACACCGTTTTCAAAGGAAAAAGCTTTTAGATCAAATATTCCAGCTTTTTTTCTTCAAATCTCGTATTTATTTTCTCACGCTCCTAATGCAAGAGATACGCGTACTGAGGAACGTGGACGAGGAAACTTTTATTCGAATTTGAAGCATTGTTCATTTGGAATATGATACAAAAGAATGCTTTATTGGAGTTTTTATTGAATGATTGCATGGCTTCTCATTCATAGAATCCGCACCAAGGGAGGGGGAATTCTATTTGTCTAGTTTATTCCCGGGTTTGTAACAAAAAAAAAATAAGCAATATTCTCAAAATGCCTTTTATTTCTATTTTTTTTATATAAACTTATAACGAGTGCAAGGAATTTCAGTACAATTCTATTGATGTTTTCGATAATTACGTTCGACACACACCGACGGCTTCAAGTTGCGGCCAATCGCGTTGCGAAATATCAGAGTATTAAAATATTGCAACCAATGACGTTGCTTCGGAAACTTTTGTAGCAGAAATTGGACAAATCGTTGTTCGCCAATTTTTTCACGAAAACCACCGAAACCATCTATTTTATTCGATTGCCTCGTAATTTTTTTAAATTAAATTATAAGCGTTTGAAATGGTGCTTGAAAATATGTAAATAAATCATTGAGTCATAGTAAAATAATTGTTATCATTTACTGCCTTTTTCATTAATCACATAAAAATGAACTTTTTCCCCAACGAAGTCAAAAAAGCCTAGAGAAATCCTATTCCCCCAGTTGGCTGTACTGTTAGCCCAAAACCTGAAGTTGTTTTTACGGCCGTTATGTTTTGATGGCACCACTGTACTGGTCGTTCATTGTAGTTTTTATTTGAATGGAAAATATACATAATTTAATTTGCAATCAACACACAGAGCATACCCGAATTTATCATAATGCAAATGAACATTAATGAAAAATGCAAAAATGCGTAGCAACCATTCATATTCATTTCAGCCAGAGTTCTCCATCATATTTTATTCCGATTAGATGAGTTTCGATTCATTATTATTAAGGGCATCCACGTTGGACTTTAGACTTCGACCATATATAAAAGCTTGATTAAGTTTGCATATGAATATACATATGTGTAGCCTTTAAACTTTGATCATATGTTGCCAAACCGTGCCTTACAACCATCAACAACAAAAAACTTCATACTCATTAGCTTTCTTAACGTCACATAGCAAGAACGTCATTAAGAATCGTTGTAAAATGTACTGGAGCCAGTTAAAAACAGTTGCAAAGGAAATAACTAAACGTGAGCAGCGCGATTCAAACCTAGAATCGAAAAAACAAAGAACATCGATTAACTTCTTGAAATCGAAGGTTTTTGAATTTGAATAATTTTGCAGAATTTCGGAAATTCGATACCGCTCAATATTCGACCGCAATGAGTGCAACGAATTACGAGACACTTTTAGTCACTGTGCCCAAGGAATTCGTGTATCATGTCGAACTCAATAGACCGGCGAAACTCAACGCACTCAGTAGTAAAATGTGGTTGTGAGTTTCAAAATCAACAAAGTATGATTAATGAAGAAAATTTTTCAGTTTTCAAAAAAAAAAAAAAAACATTTCAGCGAGTTTGGCGAATGTTTCGAAGAACTCGGACAAAATTCCGATTGCAGGGCGATCGTCCTGTCAGGAGCTGGTAAACTTTTCACAGCTGGTATTGATTTACACGATGCCATGCAACTTGGACAAAAGACTGCGGAGCATGATGATGTTGCGAGAAAAGCTAAAATTCTTAAAAATGTAGTTAAAAAATATCAAGATGCTTTCACAGCTTTGGAAAAGGTAAATTCTCATGTCGAAAAATTTTCAATTGAATGGGAAAAACCAGATACCAAATGATTTTAAAAAAATATTCCAAATTGTTGAGTTTTTCTAGTTTTGAGAACTTGAAGCTTGTAAAAATGCAATTTTCAAAGTTAAAATATGTCGCTGCTTATTTTCCTTTTTTTTTTGACTGATTTGTTGGGAAAAATTTGAGTTTTTCTAGTTTTGAAAACTTGAAGCTCGTAAACATGCAATTTTTCAAGTTGAAATATATCGCTGCTCGTTTCCCTTTTATTTTGGATCAACTTTAAATGTTTCGTTGGGAAAAATTGCAGTTTTTCTAGTTTTGAGAACATGAATCTCGTTAAAATACAATTTTCAAAGTTAAAACATGTCGCTGCTGATTTCCCTTTTTTTTTAGTGCGAAAAGCCGGTTATCGCAGCAGTCCACGGTGCCTGTATCGGAGGAGGAATCGACATGATATCAGCGGCAGATATACGTTATTGCAGTAAGGATGCTTGGTTCCAAATAAAAGAAGTAGATTTGGGTATGGCTGCGGATGTTGGAACTTTGCAAAGATTTCCAAAAGTCATTGGATCCGACAGCCTTGCCAGAGAGCTTGCGTACACAGCGCGCAAATTTGTTGCCCAGGAAGCCTTGGAATGCGGCTTTGTAAATCGTGTGTTTGAGAACAAGGAAAAGTAAGATCTCCAAATTTTCTTTTAAATATTCATGAGAACCTAAAAAGTCAATTTCCTGCGTACAGAATTCAATTTTCTTGTAGAAAATAAAGCTTTTCTCCAACGAATCTCAATATCTGTCAATTTTAAGTGAATTCAGAACTGTTTTATAAAAAAAAATATACAAATTTCAACAGATTTCAAGAGAAAATCCAAATGAATGTTTTCCGTGGCATTCAGATTTGAGAAGCATTTGATTTTCCATGTTTCCAAGGAATATGGAGATCTCCAGAGTTAGAAAGATGTTGAAAAATGTTTGATTAACTATTCTGGGCGAAATTGTGGTAACGAAACGTTTTTTTAAATGAAAAATTTTAGACTTTTGTCCGAATCGATTACAATTGCCGAAGAAATAGCGAAGAAGAGTCCGGTGGCGGTTCAGGGCACGAAATTGAGTATGGTTTACTCACGAGATCACACCGTTCAAGAAGGACTCGATCACATAGTGAGTGTCGTCGGTCATTCAACCTGAAAGCAGGAAAAAAATAGAAATTATTGTACTATCTTTAAGGAGGTTCGATCGTTTCTCATGAGTTCGATAAATTCCAAGTTTGATTGTTTAAAATGCGTATGAATCTTCTTAACAATCATACTCAACTGTGGGTTAAATTTGAGGAAGTTTGACCGTTTATAAATCGAGTTATTAGTTGCAAAATATCGTCTTTTTTCGTAACTTCCCATAAAACCTCGTGTTAAAGTTGCGATTTTAAACACTGAATATCTCGATTACCAGACGGTGAAAGCTTGTCAAATTTTTGACACATTATAATACGACGCTCAAGAAGATTCACACAAAATTTCAAAAAATGCCCTTGGAAAAATTGTATTTGATCATTTTGCCGTTACTTTGTAAATACTATTAAGATTATGGCGACAGAACCTCGTTAAACCGGATATAATTTTTTTTGTACTTCAACAGGCACAACGAAATGAGGGGATGTTGCAGAGTCAAGATTTTGTAAACTCAGCGATCGCAGCTGCAACAAAGGGAGATCCTCCTGTTTTTTCCAAGTTATAAATAAGAGAATTCTTGGACGTTCAACTTTAATACATTTTTCTGAACGTTGTTACACCTGTTATAAAATTTTAACGAAAAGTATTGTTGACAATAGTCGAAGAAAATAATTCGAAGTGTAATTGATTTTTGAATATAATTATTTTTACATTAATATTGTTAGCATACTTGAAAAATCGTACGAATTTTCAGTTCAACGTCATATCTTGAAAGAAAAGACGCTTTTTGGGCATAGCAGCCAATCTCTCCGCTTCCATTTTATCATAAATTTTATACACGTCTTGGTCGTCGGGAATATTGATCTAGAATTTACAAATAAAATACTCATCTCGAAATTCTTCGTTCGAACAAACTTACGATTAAGAGATTTATGTAGTGCTCGTAATTGATTTTGCCCGATTGAGGATCGCATGCTGCGGACATCATTTCTTCGATCTCCTCTTCGGTAAACGGTTCACCTATTTCCATCAGTGCTTTCTCAAGGTCTCCTCGTGTCACGTATCCACGACTCTCGGGATCGAGAAGCTGAAAAGCTTTTAACAAATCCTCCGGTTCGGCAGGTTTGTATCTAAGAAAATGACGATTTTTTAAATTATTATCAATTTAATCAATGGCAATTCAAATTTTATGAATTTAATAAAAATATTTTATTAAATTAAATTTTAATTCAATTGAATATTCATTGAATTAAATATTTGAAAAATATTTTATTCAATTTCATCGAATTTGCTGTACAATAAAAATGGAAATTAACATAGAACTTTACTTCTGTTCACAAATCGCTTTCGACATGTAAGCAACGAATCGCTCTTGCGTGACGCAATTGTTCTCTACGTCCTCGACCTGGACCTGAATTTCTTGCAACTCAGCTTCAGTTATAACGCAGCCTGAGAAAAATATATTTCTCGATGAATTGCAATGATTTTGTTGTTTAATTACAAATTTTATTGATTTTTTAAAATTCTGTCATTTATTTTTCTACCCAAAGATCGAATAATAGTTCCGAGCTCTCGTACATCGACTTCGTGGCTTCGAGCATTGTCGAAAACATCGAAGGCATCGGTGATTCGTTTCTCCAACAACGTTGGTTCCGCCGATGCAGACACTGAATTAAAAAAAAAAGAAATTATTCACGGAAATATTCAAATTTCGATGAAACTGAAAAGTAGAATCTTTTTTACTGACTTTGTCTTTTTAATAATAATTAATAATAATGAATAAAAGTGATTGCGAACACGTCTAACTTTGACTCGAATTAAATGCACAACAAACTTCATCATTTCATTAAATCGATATCGCCATAGAAATAAAATTACCTTTCAAACCCTGTGCAGCCGATAATCGTCTTGCAATTAAACTTTTTCGACTGACTGCTCGGCTGATCGGCCGATCCCCGGCATTCGGTATACTCATATTTTCAAATTATTGTGTTAAAAACTTGGAAAATGGTTATTGATTGAAATAAAATAAAATTTACAAGATTTGGGGGAGGATTAGTCGTAATAATTGAAGAAAGTCATTGAATTGGCCTTTCGAAACTCTCATATATTTTTGTTGAACAAAAAACTGGTCAATCCTTATTATTAAAAATACAGTATTGTACAAAAAACGATTTTGACGTTCGATCAAAAAGTCAAAAAAATTCACGATTCTTTTTTGTTTGATTTTCTTTTTACACAATCTCGAACATCGTGAGTGGAAAAACAAAAATATACAATCGATTATGTTGATACGTTTTGTCCATCGTTAGAAATGGGCTGTTTGTCTGTCGATCTCTATTATGTCCTCGATTATCTCAGGCACTCGAGTACCTATTTTTTTCGCCACTTCGATCTTTTCATTGTTCGGTAAGTGCAAATAACGCCATACGAGATCACCGTCGATTATTCCTCTTGCTGGATTACCCTGCATCCGGATGTGACTTTTGTACGTTCTGAAAAAACAAATTCAAATCGTATAAGGATACTTGTAAAAAATGAAACAATGAAATTTGTTATTTAATTCGGTAAATATTTTTACAAGTGGTTCTTTCTCGAAAAACGGGTATAAAATTTTTTAGGATGTGTGATATTGATAAAAAATTATGTTACGATTAATTTTGAAAAAGGAGGAAGGTCAAAAAAGGGGAAAAAAAATTTCTTTTGCATTATTATTTAATATTATTACCTTCCTCCTCCCTAAAAAAAAATTTGGACCCATTTTTCGCAAAAGGAACACTTATAAATATTTACCGAAAGTTTAATAATTTTTGGAAAAATTGTATAAATTACTATCGAACAAATTTTACCTAAATCCTCATCTTTTGTACAAAATTTGAAGGATATTTTGAAATGAAACCTTCAGTTTTCAAAACAGGTTCGTTTTCTCCGTGTAACTACGATTTTTTCCTTAAATTCGTACGAGCGCGATTTTTTTTCATGAAATCAAAGATATTGATAAATTTACCTGTAGGCTTTTGGGTTTAATCCAGCAATATGAGAAATGTGACTGACGAGTACATTTTGTAACATCAAGAGCCTTCGATAAGTTTTTTCCTGGACTGGTAAAATGTAGCCAAGGCTGCCATCGAGAGTTGCTGTGAAAAGAATTTTCGTTTCGATAAAAATTTGCCTTAAATAATAACTTTTGACATGAAAAGTGCCACACGAACGAAAATTTATTGGTTTTCTCTTTTTTTTCGAAATTAAAAACGTAAATTTCTTGTTTACATACCATACATCGTAACGTGCCTTCTGTCAGCACCGGTAAAGTGTTTTCTATCGTTGGCAGGATCACTGATTTTACATCTTATCCTGAAAAAAGTGTTGACTTTTTGTCCCAAGTGAAAATCAGCTTTTCGTATGAGTTTTTGGCCTCCGAGACTCTCGTGGGATTCCGGTTGATACATAAACAGAGCAATGTTGCTTTCACCATCAGCAACGAGGAAACCCATGTTGGTGTTGTCGATCAAATATTCTATTGTGTAAACTTCGGACGGTCTGAAATCCTGAAATGTTTTTTTCAAGCCTTAGTGCATCGGATTTATACTTTCTTTTTGTTTGTATTTTGATTTTAACGAGGTTCTATTGCCATAATCATAAAAGTATTTACAAAGTAAAGGCAAAATGATGAATTACAATTTTTCCAAGATAATTTTTTAAAATTTTGCCTGAATCTTCTTGAGCGTCGTATTATAATGTGTGAAAAATTTGGAAAGCTTTCACCGTCCGGTAATCGAGATATTCAGTGTTTAAAATCGCAACTTTAACACGAGGTTTTATGGGAAGTTACGAAAAAAAACGATATTTTGCAACTAATAACTCGATTTATAAACGGTCAAACTTCCTCAAATTTAACCCACAGTTGAGTATGATTGTTAAGAAGATTCATACGAATTTTCAGCAATTAAACTTGGAATTTATCGCACGCATGAGAAACGATCGAACCTCCTTAATGCTTACCCTGCTAACGAGCGACAATGTTCGATATTCCTCTTGAAATCTCAGCAAACTTATCGACTTGTAAACATCTGCCACGAGGATGAGACTTTTGATGCTCAACATTTGATGAATATAAATTTGTGTGTCTATGAACGCGACTCCCACGAGATCGTTGTCTTTCAGCTGCCAAATGTAAATCTAAAAGAAATAAAAAAACAAAAATAAAATAATGATCGTTCATCATTGATAAATATAAATCTAGAAATTTGTGAAAAAAAGGCTCAAATTTTGGTTTGTAAATTGCAAAAAAAAATTATTATATCCTTTTATTCAATGAGAAAATTGTTTAAAATAATTTTTATTACTTTTTGGCCAACGGCAGAGACGAGGAAACCCGAAACTTGGGTTATTGCTGTTATAGGACCTTTCTGTTCTTTGGCATATATTTGCTTGAAACGATTTTTGGTCAGTGGCTGGCCAGGTTCGGGGACAACTTCGATAATGTCGAATATAAGAATCTGAAAAAAGCACAAATTTTGATGAATACATAATTATTGGAATAATATTAATAATAAATGAATAAATAAATAAATTAATAATCAAACAAACTTTGAAAATAAAACATTACGTACTCTCCCACGACTTGTTATGTCCTCTCCATAATTATAATTCGTTCCAAGGACGATGTAGCCCTTCAATCCTGATCTCGTGCCTTCGTAAGCTAAAGCTACATTTTTTAGGCAGGTAACGTGTTCCCATTGGTCGAGTTCGATTTTCGTGTTTGGAATAGTTTCCCAAGAAACCGGTGAAAATAAAACGATGCTGAATAATTCTTGTGAGGGAAAGAGGAAGCGATCGGGTCTTTCTTCTTCCGTGAATTCCTTGAAAAATTAAATATCGTTGTCGGTCAAGAAATAATGTAAAAACGTTGAAAAAAATTGACTTTAGAATTCCTTTTTTTCGATTAAAAATCACCGATTCTAGAGATTGGTACCAAATTTTTTTTCTCACCTTGTCCTCACCATTGAAACGATAATAACTCTTCAATGGCTCGGCTGTACTCGTTATGACGCAATAGGTTTTCGTCTCGACGTGATACGTGACAAAATGTGGTGTACATCGAAGAGGAACTTTTCGTACTGGCCAAGGTGCGTCGTAAGACAAATGTGTCGGTAAAACGCAAATCCTCAATTCCTCCTAAAAATCCAATTTGATTTACAACTTTATTTGAATCTTCGCTTTGAGAAAATGTTTTTAAGGTAGTTCTATCGTGAAATTCATATCGAAAAATTGTTTTTCAGTTTTTCTCACATACAAAATGGTTCGTGGGCATAAGTTAATAAAGAAAAGTTGTTGTAAATTGACTAAAGAACAACATACTCCAAATTCGAGGCCATCCAAGGTAATTTGTATTTGCTGTATAATTACAAAAATTGCGAACATTTTGTTCTTTAGATTTCTTTGGAAAACTAAATGTAGCTTCTTCGATGTTGGATAAAAATGTTTGCAAAGTTTTAGAAGCCTTCGCCGTGTAGGAGCCGAAATATTTATTGATGGAAATGTAACTTTTAACACGAGCTCTTATGGGAGACTACCGAACATTGTGATTTTTACCAATAAATATCTGAACGTTCCGCTTGGTGAAAGCTTCTAAAATTTATTACACACGTGCATATGACATTAGAGAAGATTTATGCAAATTTTCAACAAAATCTTAAGGAAACCACATAACGATAGAACTTCTTTAAAAAATATCGAATTAAATTAGATTCTTTCTGGAACGATCGTCCATTATTTCCGAAAGTTGACTTACTTTTCTATTAAAGTACAGAAATCCTTGTGGACAATTGACATTGTTGAAAGGTGCGAAAGACATGATACCGCCGTCGATTCCCATCGGATGTGTTCGGAGCTCGCCTCGTCCAGTCAAAAAAATCCAATGAGGATAATCACCGCAAATGAACACACCGTTATAGCCAGCAATGTTGCTAAAATATCGCATCATACTCGTTCGAGCTTCCGACATATTTGGCATGTCTTCTTGCTTTGTTTTCGGTCTGGAAAAAATAAAATAAAATTTTATAACATTTTATCGATTATTACGAAGAGAATCGTTGAATTAATAAAATATTAAATTCTCACTTCAACTGGCCAGGAATAATGGAATGATCGAGCTTCTTAAAACGCATTTTCAAATGTCCTTTCGGATATTTGTACGCTTGATAAATTTGCAGTTCAGAATCAAGGCGTATCAACAACATGGGCCTGTTTCCGTGATGACCAAGAGCGACCATCAAAATTTCTCGAACCTGTGAATGTGTCATTAAATAAAAACTCATTAATTTTAACTTTAAGCACGTTGTACGGCGACGGTCAAATCTAAATTGTTGTTTTCAGTTTTTCTTACGTACAAAATAATTTGCTAGCCTAAGTTCACTGAAAAAATAATAACCAAAATTTCGAACAAATATTACGACGGGTTATTTGATAAACTAAATAATCCTTCGTCGATGTTACATAAAAACGCATGCAAAGGTTTGAGAGGCTCCATCATTTAGAAATCGAAATATTTAATGTTGAAAATTGGAACTTTTGACACGCGCTCTTATGAGAAACTGCTAAAAATTGTGATTTTTATAAATAAATATCTCGACTTCTACATGGTGAAACCTCTTGAAATTGCGCGAGTTATTAAACATCACTATTCTCTTTGTGTGGTGCAAATTTGAAGGAATTCTTTACATACAACGTTCATAACTTAAGCATTTCTTCATTTTCATCTAATTTTATGAATTTTTTAAATTCAGTTCTCTAATAATCAATAAAGTTAATGTAAAACTTTCATTTGCATCCCAACGACGTAAACGTTAATACCGTAAAAGATATTTACCTGCATCTCACGATTTGGAATCTCGTTTACCGAAGACGTGTGCAAAGACGTCGATTCCATACTGTCGTGAAGAACGTATTGTCCGTATCCGAAATTACGAATGAGATAAGAGAGACGAAGATCCGGTAACGAATATATTTCCAAGGTGCCACTGTCGCGATATACGAGAAGCCAGTACGTGGGTTTAACTTCTTGCAAATGTTTTTGCCACCTAAAATCCATTTTTGTTATTTAAACGGTTTTGATGCGGATGAGCCCAACCAAAAGTTCGATTAAAGATGAAAATTAATGATAATTGTTATTTTTTTTTTCGTACCATGGCTGCTTCTTCGTAGTAACGTCTTGAACTTTCGGGGGTTGAATGATCGGCATTTGAAAAGTCGGTGCATCGCCGTACAACAAATCATCTTCGTTGTCGACGTTGCCAATGACAGTTGGTTCTTCGAGATTTTTGTCTTCTTGAGGAGTGACGACTTCCGCTTCACCAGCTAAATTTTTGGTGAATATACCGCTCACGTCTCTGTACGCACAAAGAGCTTCTATTTGCGGTCGCTATAAAGTCAAAGTTTCAAAGAGACGTGTTTGATTAATTAATTAGCATTATTTCTCGTTCGGATTCTGACTTTTTGGGAACGAACTTCAAAAATTCTAGGGTGGCCCAAGGCCTTAAAATCTCAACGACAGGTTGTTGTTAAACGAGAAAGGGTCTTTAAAAAAAAATTCTCGACTGCTTTATAAAAGAATTTTTAAAAACCTACGAATAAGAGCTCGGCCTGTTGGGCGTAAAGTCTCGGTGTACCACGACCCTCTCGAAGAGTCAGTAACATAACTTGGCCATCTTCCGTCAACAAAGTGACGTAAGGATCCGCACAGCTAGCGTGAATTATTGGGCAACCAAGATCCATCGGCATATGTTGAATTTGTTCAACACCCTGCATCAATCGAACTCCCATTTGTGTTACTTGAACGATGTAACGATTGGCACCGAGGTTTCCAGCAAAAATTGTTGTCCCTTGTGTACTGAATCCGCTCTGCTCAACTTCGTTTATTTCTTGACCGGTTTGCAAAACCTGAGCGACAACGAAAAAAAGGAATTTTTTAAATCAATGTGAGTTTAAAAAAAACGTGTACGAAATCCCAAAACAAATAAATATAAAAAAGAAACGAAACCAAAAACGTGTCTCAGTGACTGTCGAAAAATATTTTGTTCAACGAATATGCCAATCGATATTTAGAATAATTGTCAAGGGAAATGAACGTTTGTAAAGTTTTGAAAATGGCTCGACTTTTGCGAATTTTCAATCGGTCTGGAAATTCCGAAATTCTGATTCGAGCAAATGTTGAGCTAAGAATCCCTTAATGTTGACAAATTAATGAAAAATAAAGACAAAAAAACGGTACCATAGTAGAATCCTCGTGGCTGAGAATCAGGAACGAATGCTGTCCTTCGTTTTCTCCCTTCGCTTGAGTTTCGACATTTGGAGAGCCAATAACGGTCCACATGTCTTCGCAACCAGGCAGTTCAAAAGTAGTCACAACTTGTGGTCGTATGGAACGTTGGAGGACGCACAAAGCACCGTTTTTGCCATATCCCGAGGTCGTGACTAATTCAACGTCCGGATCTGTAGAATGGGAGAATTCTTCGGAGAGAAAAGCTGGTTCGCCCATTGAAATGTTACCACAGGGTCCGATGTTCAATAAACTGTCGCAAACCTGAGAATATTTTTGAAATAATGGAATAAATCAGCAAAATCCATTAAAGAATTGAATTTAATATAAAATTCAGTTGTTTTTTTTCTGCTTAAGAAAGTCATTGTTCCACGGTTTTTAAAAACGAATTTCACAGACTTTTTATTCAATTTTTCCGCATATTTCAAACAATGTAAAGTTCTCATTCTAATGAAATAACGTACTTCAAAAATGTAGGAACTTATTCGCATCGATGTCTGCGTCTCGTTTCCATAAACTTCCAGTTCTTCGGGATCTTTGATGTCCAAAACATCCGAAGCCATCCAATCACCGAGAGTATCTTGCTTCATTTTTTTAGCAGGTATTTCATCGCCGCTGTCATTGTCATCGAGTGTTATTTCCATTTCTTCACTTGCTTTCGTCGTGATTTCTTCATCAATTTGATGCACTGCTTCAGGCTCTTTTTCCGTAAAACGGAGTAGCAACGAATTGCCAAGACGCGAACCCAGGAACAGAAAGTTTTCTTCGCACATGCATACCTAAAAAATATCATTATATTCGTGTATTGGAGAAAGTACCATTTATTTATTTATTTTTATTTATTCACTTTTATTCGTTTATTTATCTATTTATTTTTATTGTATTTTTCGATGTTTGAATTTTCTATTTCTAAATTGTTGTTTTTTTTTGCAAAACTGTGTTTTTTTTTTCAATGTTTTTTACTCACACATGACGTCAAAACACTGGCAGCAGCTTTGTCGAAATGAAAACCACGAACGGATCTCATACTGTCAGCGTAAAGTGACAAAACGTAAAGTTCACCACTTTTCAGTGAAATTACCAGACGATCCGACGATATAAAGCAAACCTGAGCTCCTTCGAGACTCATTTTCACTCCTTCCTGAGGTTCTGGAAATAAAAGTGTACGGAATTTTAGAATTTGCAATATGTTTTCACAATAGCTCATTCTTTATTTAATTTCGATACAAAAACGTCGAAAACATCGATAATTTTGATGTAAATTGCAAATTTAATGAGAAAATTTCAAAAAATCGATGTTTTAAGCATCATTTTACATTTTGCCTCGATGACTGGTTGAGTAATCGAATTTAAAATAAATTTATTCGAAAACCCAACAAAAAAACGAAGAAAACGATTTTTCATTTATCGCGATATTTCAATTTTTGAGGAAATTAGAAGTTTTTTTGAGTTTTCTCGAAAAAGTCTTCGAGTTTCAATCTTAATATACTTACTGAGAGGGAAGTTGGTGCTGGCATCGCTCAGATTATTCAGAGAAACTCCGTACGGTGGAATACTCTGATTGAGATAAACCAAAGAATTCACAGCCATGATGAGAGTACCGCCGAGAGGTTTTTTCACAGGCACAGCCTGGACGCAGTCGAAGGGTAAATTCGAGACGGACCAAATGATCGGATGAACTCTTTGTTGAATGTTGAGTGAAATTGCGACCATGGCGCACGTGTCTTGTCTGACGGCGATGCGTCTGAAAGGCAAAGATTCAATTGAGTTGAATTCTGGTGAATATTTTTCTTAGAAAGTTGAAAAAAAATGAATTAAAATGCTCACCCGGCGAATGTGCGGACTGGTTCATACAAAATGAGCAATGTTGGTTCGTAGTAACCATAAAGAAACTGTAAATCAATTATGTTGTCCATTTTTTCTTCCAAAGTTTTCAGTACGATCATGTAAGACGATAATATCGGAGTTTTGTGATGTGCCGTCATTTTTGCAGTGTCCATCAAATCTGCGTCATCCAACGACGGGTCTTTACGAAATGGCAATACTACCAATTTGCGACCATAGACTAACATCACTGCGCATCTCCCTTCAGGATCGACCCGGACAATTGGAATGTGGTGATGATGAGTCCATCCATCCTGATGTACAAAAAATTATATTTTTTTTGCAATTGGAATAATAGATTTTAATTCATAAATAACTGCAGCAAGAAAATTCCTTTTTCCAAACATTTCGATTAGAAAATTGTCTCTTCTCTTCTCTGTATTTATAAAAATCAACTGCAAAATTTTGTTTGGCCACTTTTCACGCGGAAGCTACTGAACCAATTTTGATGAATCTTTCACAGGAATGAAGCCCATGAATCAGAATCGGTTGTAGGCCGCATTGAATTCCGATAAATCATTAATTCAGGGAAGGCCAAGTGAAAAACTCAATTTTTCATCATTTTTTTTACTTTAAAATGTCTCATGTTATTAAAAAAAGACTATGAATGAAAAATACTGATTACAAATTTGAAGATAATTCGACAATGAAGAGAACGAGCGATGGCTGGGGTCCCAGCTTCGGATGGAAAAAAAGTTAGAGTGGTTTTCGTGAATTTGTTCAAATTTTGTAGATTTCAATTTGTTTTGTCATTGCTCATCTCTATGTACATAAAACTTAACTGCAAAATTCGGAGAAAAAAAAAGCTAGAGATTTATAAAGTTCAAACCTACCCTCATTTCTTCCTCTTCAAAGTAATGCAACGATACAGTTCTGAGGTCGTGAGTCTCCAGATCGTACTCAACGACCGAGAGCTTAGCGTCTCGGAAACTTACGAGTAGCGAATCCCTCTGGGATCCAACCAAGTGGACCGCTTGGAGGGACATTACGTTACCCTGCAGCGTATACTGTGCCAAACATTCTAGTTTCATTTTTGGCGATCGGACATCTGTGTTTGGTGGAAAAATAATATAAAAAATTCATTAGAATACACAACGCAATGATTTTGCGTTATTTTTGTCAAATAACGCACAACGCGTTATTTTTGTAAAATTAGAAAAATATTATTGGTTTAAAAAATTGTTGAAAAGAGAACGTACCTGAAAATTTTTCTCGTTTGCTGCTGTCAGTATCCGGAATTAATCGAAATACCCGAATAATATTGGCGCCTGCGACGACCAAACATTTTTCCGTTCGATCGAAAAAATAACAAGTTATCGCGTGTTCGACGCCGGTCGCCGGATGCGTACTCTTACAAATAGAGTACATTTTTGAAAATAATTGTCTTTTCCAGTCACAACTTTTATCACAAGCGTTGAATACAAATATGTGGAAATTCGAAGAACATTTAGGTTAGGTTTCGTAACCTTCAAAAGTAACACGATTCACCACTGGAAGGTAAATTATGTTAGAATATTTCAAAGTCCTAGATACACAATAAACTCCTAGGTAGACACGACAATTGTAATGCAGTTTTTCACGAAACATTATCGCCGACTACGGACAACCATCGTTCAACGACCATGTCCATTTAAAACACACCGGTCGTACGCGTTTTTTGTTGTGAGCTTTTTCTCGGAGTTAGCAAATTTTGAAATTCAAGCGCGTTTCCAACGCGACTGGCGCGAATTTACAATGACGCACCGAGCAAGTGCTGCTGCCGCGTCTAGTGTCTTCTTCTTCTTCTTGTCCTTGTTTTGGCTATCTCCCTAGGAATGGGAATGTGCCACATCAAATATATGGAGTGATTCCTTCCTTTCGTTAGATATGTTGGCAGCAGTGGTGAGGGTAAAAAAGTAGTTTCACTTCGGTGGGGAAATTTAGGAGGGATTCGAGGAGACGAATCCTCAATGCCGTTTAGCGTTTGAACTGAGTTGTTATGTTTGTTTATGTATATTTGTGTTTAGAAATTTTTTTCTTTTTCTTTTTTTTTTTTTTTTATTTTTATTATTAACCGTAATTAAGCGCACGTCATTATGAAGCTCTCCCCGCTATGTACATGGCTTGCATATATATTACATTTTCAAAATAATAGGGTAATCGGAAAAGAACGAT
>JACEOJ010000073.1:1240777-1261104 GCA_013761285.1 Campoletis sonorensis
TTTTTTTTTTTTTTTCCCCTTTTTTAATGTTTTTTTTATTGTTTTATTTTAAGTATATTTGTAGTAGAAAGACACTTTTAAGAGGAAAATAGAACAGTTAGAGAACGAAATAACTTTTAGAGTAGAACGAGTTTGATTTAACGGCTAATCAAATTTTCAATTTCTAAGCGGATGAAAAGACGTCCGAACGGTAGCACTATCTGCTTTTGAATCCCCGCGTCTAGTGTCTACTGTCACTGTCTACTGAAAATCTTTTGGTCGTGTTCGTTGCATCGTCTCATCATTTTTGCATGAACGAGTGCGCATGCGCATCCACAAGCACGGAAATAATGAACAATTACCCCCATGTGAACAGTTTTTAACATGAGGCGACACCTAGTGTACAAATTTTTAAATTAATTCGTACTCAGAGTTTGACGATGAGAACTTCTTGTAGTACAGAGGTTTATGGCTAGATGGGATAAGTGTTCCCAAAGTCCCCTTATTTTTGTATTTTTTCTTCAACAAAAGAAAAAAATAAAAACGTCTGCGCACCGGCGCTTCGCGCATCATTTTGACGTTTCTCTCCCACCACTCACAACTCCGCTGTCTAAAGCGCATTGTTTGGAACGTTTGGAAGATAACAAAGAGAAGTGTGACGAATGCGCGTGTATCACTTAGGCACGTATAAGAATCAACGATTGTTCTTGCGATTACTACTGTAATAACACTCGTCAAAGTACTGTTGATCCTTTGAAACTTGAATAAACATTCTTTCATTCATTGCAACGAATCTCATCATAAAATAAGTGGTTAATTATCGCGGGAATCGCGATGAGTTTAGATACTAAACTTTGTATCTACAAAGAATTTCTCGACGTTTCTATCTCTATGTAAATAGAGACGAGAAAAGGAAATATTCAATTTATTCAAAATGTGGAAACCCTTCGAAGCTGGAAGTTCGCCCGTCGATTGGTGCGAGGGAAATTATAGTATTTCACCTAGCATCGCGGAATTCACGAATACGGTAAATTACGATGATTTTAGTATTATTTTATCATTACCTAAATGTAACAGTATTGTGCCCGTCATATTCTTTATTTTACTTCCAATTGCCAATATTTGACAGAAACTTCGTGCAAATTTACGCAGTTTCCTTTCGTCGATGATTTTAAATTTTATACAAATCCCAAAATCGTTCTCAAAATGTTCCCGAAATTTGGAAAAAATTTTGAAGCCATCACTGAACCAAAAAAAAAAACAATTTTACCAGTCATTTCGTAAAATAAGTTGGTATTCGTTATTTTGAACAGCAAAAATAATCTCCTTTGTTCCTTCAACCCCGAAATTTCGTGAAATTGATTACATCCACAAACCACGATGACAAAAAATGGTATTTTTGAAATAAACTGAATTCGAATTTCCCCAAAATTAATATGAATCACAAATTTTATTAACAAAATATCAAAAAAAAAAAACGTACAATTGTTTTTTTCATTATCACTTCATTCGAAACATCAAATTTGACAACGGATGTTCTTTGTTCTCTGAAACCCAGTTTATCACCAAATTTTCTATAAAATGATAAAATTGTGATTCTAATTTCACAACTTTTTGATTTTTTTTCCTTTCCTCTTCCTTTGAAAAACCCACTTTGATCGATATTCTTAATAATGTTTATATTTCTGGCAATTTCTTTTCTGCGCTTCAGTTGAGCAATGTTATATTTCTGCTGCTTCCGCCGGTGCTTATGCATCTGTTTCGAGATTACGGAAGATTTGTCAATCCAGGAATCCACGTTATTTGGTTTTTGCTCATGATCGTTGGTCTTAGCAGCGCTTATTTTCATGCCACTCTGTCTCTAATCGGTAAGATTTTTTCTAAGACATTTCTCCATGTTTATTCTTCACCGCATGCAAAAATGAAATAAAAAAATGAAATAAAAATCATAAAAATAACATTAAATATGAAAAATGAATTTAGATGAAAATAAAATTGTTGCACGACATTGCAGGTCAGCTGCTCGACGAATTGGCTATTCTTTGGGTCTATACGGCGGGCTTTTGTATGTTCTTTCCAAGAAGATACTTTCCCGCAGTATTCAGAAACAATAGAAAACGATTTTCCCTCTTTGTTTTATTACCGACTCTGGTGGCAACCGGATTGGCTCTCGTTCATCCAGCGATAAATGCTTTTGCTCTAATGATCCTGGGCATTCCAGCATTTGGATTTATGGGCATTGAATTAAAAAGGTATTTGAAAGCATTTATTACTCTTGTTTCAATCATTTTTATTTTGTATCAGCAGATTTTCTATTCTTTGAATTGTTCTGATTAATTCGTGTTTTTTGAATTTTTAAACTTCGTTATAAATTTGCGGTCTCTCAAATAAACCATTTCTTAGAGTTCCCCTTTTTTTTAGTATTTCTTGTGAAAATCTATTTTTTTTTTCTATCAAACCCAATCAGAAGTGTTTTTAATGTTTTTTCTGATAAAAAAATAGTCTTTCTGGTTTTTTTCCCTTTTTTTCTCAATGACATTTTTCTGTCTCTCCACTATTTTCATTTGCTCATAAAATTCTGACTAGCATGATTCCATGAATGTTTTTCACATTCAAGCCATTTGTTTTCATAACACGTATTGTGTCATCACGGTACAAATGCGTCATTGTATCAACATTGGTATCAAACTAGGCAAGCCTGAGTCGAGCTACTCACGGAGAAAACGAATCTGTTTAGTCAAGTAAAATTTAACGAGGTTCTATCGCCATAATCATAATAGTATGAACAAAGTAAAGGCAAAATGATAGAATACAATTTTTCCAAGATAATTTTTTGAAATTTTGCGTGAATCTTCCCGAGCGTCGTATTATAATGTGTAAAAAATTTGAGAAGCTTTCACCGTCTTGTAATCGAGATATTCAGTGTTTAAAATCGCAACTTTAACACGAGGTTTTATGGGAAGTTACGAAAAAAGACGATATTTTACAACTAATAACTCGATTTTTAAACGGTCAAACTTGCTCAAATTGAACCCACAGTTGAGTATGACTGTTAAGAAGATTCATACGAATTTTAAACAATGAAACTTGGAATTTATTGAACGCATGAGAAACGATCGAACCTCCTTGAAGTGTTATTTTGACATATTCTTTAAATTTCGCACATTATATGGGAATTCAGGTTAATTTAATTAGTAATTTTTGTAAAAGTTTCACTGTTTACTGATCCGTTTTCTCTGTGCAAAGATTCAATATTTTATCTGGTTTGAAAAATTGATTTCTCATAACCGACGATTGGTGAAAGAAAAACTACTAAAAAAATTAAATGCATTGCAAATATTATTGCTCGACTTTGTATATATTTTTTTTCTTTTTAGGACTAAATCGCAACGAGTATTTCGTTTGGGATTGCGTTGCGGTGCTGTGTGGGTTTTGGCAGTGGCTTGTTGGTTGAACGATCGTATGTTCTGTGACACTTGGTTAAATCTCAATTTTCCTTATTTACACGCGCTCTGGCATTTGTTTATATTTATTGCGAGTTACACGGCAGCAGTGCTGTTCGCTTATTTCTCGGTCAACGACGAGAAACCTCATCAGTCACCGGTACTGAAATATTGGCCAAGAAATGATTTTGAGCTGGGCATACCATACGTCACTATAAAATGTTGCGTCAAATTTGATCCTCACAGTAACATTTAGTGAAACACTTCATTTTTGTTGCTATTTAATTGATCACTGATTTGACGTTGTCGAAAAAAACTACATACCGAAGATTTTTCAAAGAATTGCAAGTTATAACATTGTGAGTTCAATCTCAGCGATTTTAAAGAGTCTTAAAAAAAATATATAATCGACAAGGCTTTTTATGCACTTTTTTGACAGGAGAAATAAAATTTCTTTGAATTTTCCTACGTTTTGCCGAAATTTCTTCGGTAATTCGGCTTCGAAGGGCAGAAATTTGATTTCACAAGTGCGCTAACGTTAAACGAGCTATTTATTTGGAGGAAAAAGTTGACAAAATCTGTGATATCCCAGTCCATATAATTTTAATCGATTAATCAATGTAATTAACGAATTGAAAATGCGTACGGACGAAACTTATCTGGAAGAAGAATGCCACTACGTATCAAATGTAGAGACAAGAAAATGTCGAGTAATAATCTTCGATGTTAAATAACCCCAGAATTTTGACGCTTTTGATAAAACGTAATAACTCAAGGTCATTTACGAACAATTGTTAAAATCATCGATTCCATAGAAATCGATAATAGTTCTTTTATTTTGCCGTTTTTACAAAAATTGTAAACAATTTTTTCAAATAAACACAATTTTTTACAATGGACGTAAAACTCTGAATATCGACAATACTAACGACGAGTTTTTTGAATAATTAACATCAGCTCGTAGTTAAGGAGTAACTAAAACATTCGTTTTCGAGAATTTTATTTAAATCGATTCGTAACAAAGTTGCCTCAACAATAAAATTATTGGAAATTCATTTTTTTGTCATATCTGTCACGAAAGTTTGATTTGAGATTCAACTGTCACTTGTACTTATGTTCCATTCGTCAATCCGTGGAGTGAAGGAGGCTACAAGCTGCGAATTCTTGCGACAAAGTAGGACAAAAGACGAATCGTTGGGAAAAAAGCTACTTTCGGATGCAAAACACGAATAAAAAATCAAACTTTCAAGGCAGGTATCAACAAAAAATACTATTACCTCTGGGGACAATCCTAATATTGATAATTATTCGGAATTAAACACGCAGTCGTAAATTGCTTGCAAAACCTCCTGTCCTAGGTCCTTGTAATAACTCCATTGACGATTCAGCTTGTCTATGATGATCGAGCCGTTGGTCATTTTCTGGTAATAATCAAGAGCATCTGCAGTCTCGATAAAGTAACTATTGCAGATATCTCGAGCATCTTTACTGACCTGGAAAGAAAAATGTGATATTAATTGTTTCTTTTTTTCCGTGTAACAGTAAAATATAGCCGTCTGTATGTTCCAGGGTTTTTCACAGTTTCCCTGGGCCCTCGTGCAAAGGGATGCAGTAGTTCATTAGAAAAGAGTGGCTGCAAGGAGCAGTCTAGGAAGACTCTCGCATGAAAAGTGACACGTAAAGTGGAGATAAAGTGACGAGATGCAGTTGTGAGAAGAAAAACATGGAAAACATGTATAAAAAAATAGATCAAGAGACGCGGCAGCGGCTCGACCCCAAGTATTAAAAAAAAGGCGTAGCGCGAGCCTGCCGCACGCTTATATACAGTAAAATAGGCGTTTTTGACGTCACAGAAACTTTTAAATCGTCCTCATAGGGAAACGGATTGAGGGAAAAATCTCATATTATAATTGAATTTTCTACGATTTTTTATCTTTCGAATGGTCCTTGGTTGAAGAGTTTCAATAATTGTCAAAAAATGTAACCCTTGAAAAGCTTTGGAGAAAATTATCAGAAGACCTTTTGGTTACTTACATTGTTACATTCGAACTGATTGCAAGTATCTGCTCGAGCTTTGAGCTCACTTATTTTACTTGTTTTGTTATTGGCTTCGTGCAACAATTTTCCAATCCACATGGTCGCTTCATGGTATGCCTCGTAGGATACCAATCTTGCGAGACCCTCCATATGATTTTTTACTAACGTCTCATATTCGAGGAAATAACTCTTGCATTTCGTTTCATCGAAAAGTGCTGGATTCCTCGATGCAATGTAGTGCTCAGCGAAGGACGAAATCTGCATTTGAACAAATTCCCAAAACTCAATTATTATTTTTATCATCGTTAAGGGGTTACATTTAGTCAGAAATTTCGAAAAAATTGATTTTTCGTTTTCCACGGATTCTCAGGAGGTAGCTACGTCGGCAGAAGGATTATTCTATGGGCCGAGCATCGATGATTCAATTTAGAGTGTAATAAATTACATTTTATGTATATACCCGTTTTCAGACTTTTACCGTGTTTATCTCGAAACAATTTACTTGAAATTTTGCATACTTTTTTTTCATATCAGGAGGCAGTTCTTGAACGAAGGATTTTTTTTTCAATGCATAATTTTTTTTATATCAAGGAAAATGAAGTGATTTTTTCACCAAAATCTAGACTGTCACTTTCGATCGCCAACCATTTTTTCAAAAATTGATAATTTTTCAAATCCTTTCGACAAAGACTAGATAATACAATACAAATACGTAATTTATTTCGTTTTTTGATTTCTAATGATCGGTAGAAAAGTTACAGTGGTCACCGTGGAAAGCCTTTTTTTAACTTAAATTTAAATTTTTTTTTAAGTTTTGTAAATTTTTTGCGATAAAAAAATTACGAAACTTAATCAAAAATATACCCTTCACTATGAGAAAAAAAAATAGTTTGAATCCTGCAATCATTTTAGCAAAAAAAAATCACAAACACACGCTTTTTTTCGGCCATTAACTAGATCCAACCCCGTAATACAAGAATGAAATGAATTATCGACACTGAACGCATGCACGTTCAATTCTTACCGTTTCAAGATGATCTCTTATATTTCGTAAATACGGAAAAGTATGGACCACCTTTTCGTCGCCGGTCCGTGGACCGAATTGCATTACTCTTTCGTACACTTCGGTGGCGCGTTCTTTAACCTTTTCAATTGCCTGCTCGATACGGCGATGAGCTGTTTCTCTGTTAATGACAGCGAGCTCCGCCGAGTAAACGATTTCCTGTGTTGCCGGTAGCGAATCATCGACGAACGACTCCTATTTCAATATCAAATAATTATTGTTTTTCTAGTTTTGTAGTTTTATAAAATAATATTTATATGGAGAAAATACTTGACGATTAGAAACTTTTTTTAAAATAGAAAATACGATTTTTTTTGGTACCAAATCACACTTTTGTCGTAACCATAAACAGATTGAAAATTATCTTACCTCTTTTTTTTCTCGATTACGGTGCGTGGAGACCTGAAATCAAATTTTGTGGCATGGGTAGTAAGTTTCAGGGTTTTACGGGGTTTTCCCCCAACAGAATGTATGGACGGATTTATATTTATGTTTATTTATTTTTTTTTAATTATTTTTATATTTGGATTTAGTTAAAATTTTATTATTTTTATATTCTATATTTTTTTTAAATCTTTTTAGTTTATATTTATATTGCCTTTTTATTTATAGAGTATAGATTTTATGTTTTATTTTTATGGTGAACTGAAGCACAAGTTTCGATTTTGAAGAAAGAATGATTAAGGGTTTTCTGATTAGTAAAATCTGGCATTTAATTTTGCTGGTATTAATTCGATTGTTTAGAAACTAAAGGACCTTGTCGATAAAATTGAATTACTAGAAAAAAAAAGGAAAAAAAATTGAAAAAAGACGAAGAATAATTACCGAGGCGAAAAATGCTGTAGCACAAAGAACGATAACGAGCTTCGACATTTTGTTGGCGTTTCTCTTCTCGTAGCTGAGTAGAAAGTAATTCGGCCGAATATTAGTCCGACTTTTATAGTCTTTTTTGGATACCAAAATAATGTCGAATACACAAAAAAAAGGATTAAGATAAAGTAAATATCGTTTTGATCGAAAATTAAAGTAAATGCGAGACACACTAGAATATCGTCAAAAAAATTATGATTTTGCATTCACATGTAAATTTGGAGTGACAATGAGAATTTATTTTCGATTAAAATGGTAATTAGATAAGCACACACGAAAAAGAAAAGGTCACCTTCAAGTTTATAAACGACATGTGTTTGACATGTGTCACACATTAGAGAATACATTTTTTTTTTTTTTTTTTGCGAACTCAATCGAAAGTTAAGCGATTTAAAGTAATCAAAAACGTTGCTTTTTACACGTTTTACCCAAGTGTCAATGACGCTGGGACGCGATCATCAGAACGGCATGGAAAGCAAGACTTCTCCGTGTAAAAAAAAAAAACTTGTACCCTTACAAAGCGAAAATTGCTTTTCGACGATATTTTGCTAAATAATCGATCCTGGGCTGATAACTTTTAAGTCAATTTTTAAATTAAAAAAATAGAAGTTAAATAAACTATCAGAAATTGTAGCTGACATTGCAAAGGAAAAAAGTGTCCCTACGAACACCTGGAAAGCCTGAGAGAAGAGGTTGATTTGACTTTTTGAATTTAAAAACAAATTAAAGGCAGAAAATAGTTGTAAATTAATTTTTGTCTTTTTTTTTCTATTCTTGCACTTTTATAACAGGAATTTTTTCGTCATATTCGTGTTCGAAATGAAAGAATATTTTTTCCCCAAGCGTAGGAATATTTATACAGATTTTTTAATGTTTATAAAATTTCTCGCTCGTTCATAATCAGAATCGAAAAAAATAACAAAAAAATTCAATTAGTCAATAATTCAGCTTACGTCTCGAATAGCGAGAAATTGAAGTCCACCATCTGCACTACCATGTCCCAACTCTGCCTCGTAGCACACAAAAATTCCTTAAAAGCTCTCACGCGTGCTGTCACTTTTCGACACTTCGTTAAAATACAGACCGCGCAAGTCCCAATCGTGTGTACGCGGGAGATAAAAAGTGGGGGTCCGCGGGCTTCTAGGTTCGAAAAAAAAGATTCCCAGGAAAAAAAGAGATAATTGTCGCAACGAAAATGATGTCGATGGGTTCGGAAAACCCGAAAAAGATGTATACGCAGGGGAAACATAAAAAAAAATACAATAATTCGAAATTGGATGAAAAAGGAATTAAAAAAAAGGAATTCAAGGAATTTGAACATTGGATCTAAAAAAATAATGTAGTTCATGTGATAATTTTACTATATTTTATCATTTTATTCATAAACAATCGATCTTACAAACGAAAATATAATGACCATCCAATTTATTCAACAATATAAATATAAACGATCGATGAGTTATTTATAATAATTGTTCATTTATTTAACAAATTTTTCTCAACAAAATGTCAGTTTTTTTGCATATCGAGCTTGTCAACAGTCGTGAAATTTTGACACGATTTCTTTAATAGTTTTATATAAAAAATATCATGAAATTTTGACGTTTCAAACGTCAGGATAGAAGGATAAAAAAATTCTGATGATTTATTATGTTTTCATATAAATATCAGGATTCAAGAGGTTGTGAAAAAATGGACGACTGTCAAAAAGCTCGTTATTGAAAAATTAACGTCAACAGTAGTTTTCGTCATTACTCAGGATGATGCAAACATTTATAAGTTGTTTCTAAAAGTTCCTGTCCCATGTCGACATAATAATTCCAGTAAAAACGCATTGACCTTAAAGCAGCTTGACCGTTGGCCATACTCTCGTAATCCGCAAGAGCAATGTCAATGTCCTCGGAAAACGCACTGCTTATGCCGTGTGCAGCTTCGCTGATCTGAAATAATAAAATTTGCATGCAGCAGGGAAAGAGTTACAATAAAGTCATCAGCAGAACTCAAGGGGCGTCTTTTAATTCTGAAATTTTTCCTTTTCCAAAAAACCGAAGATATAGAAATCGAGGGAAGTGAAATTTGTTCCAATTTATCGTCCATTGTTTTTCATACTTTAGGACTTATTTATGAAAAAAAAAAAAAATTTAATGTGGTCAATGCACTTCCGATGATAATTTTTTTTCTTTTTAGTCCACTAGAAAAAAAGGCTTTGGCAAGAGATAAAATGACCCATTGTTTGTAATTTATGATTAACGAGTTAAGTATCGAGTCGAATTTGTTCGATGTGTGCGGATGTTGAAAAATTTTCAACTTTTGTAAAAATGAGATGCAATCTGCTGAAGAGCCTTGACGAAAAGCTCTGTTAAGGTAGTTCTATCGTGACATTTATATCGAAAAATTGTTTTTCAGTTTTTCTCACAGACAAATTGGTTTGCGAGCATAAGTTTATCAAGAAAAGTTGTTGTAAATTGACTAAAGAACAACATACTCCAAATTCAAGGTCATCCAAGGTAATATGTACTTGCTGCATAATTACAAAAATTGCAAACATTTTTTTCTTTAGATTTTTTTGAAAAACTGAATGTAGCTTCTTCGATGTTGGATAAAAATGTATGCAAAGTTTTAGAAGGCTTCACCATGTGGGAGCCAAAATATTTATTGATGAAAATGTAACTTTTAACACGAGCTCTTATGAGAGACTACCGAAAACTGTGATTTTTACCAATAAATATCCGAACGTTTCGCTCGGTGAAAGCTTCTAAAATTTATTACATACGTGGACATGACATTAAAGAAGATTTATCCAAATTTTCACCAAAATCTTAAGAAAACGATACAACGATAGAACTGCCTCAAAAACCTTTGAAGATAATTTCCACTAAATTTTTTGGTACCTACCCTGTTACATTCAAATCCATTGCACGTGTTCGCCTGATCTTTGAGTTCTATCAGTTCACTTTTCTTTTCATCGGCTACATTCAACAAGTGTCCAACAATCATAGTTGCTTTGTGGTAAGCATTTTTGAATGCTTTCTTCTTAAGAGCCATCACGTGATTGTTTACTGCGATAACATAATCAGCGAAATAACTTTGGCATTTGTCAATATTAAAATGGTCTGGCCCACTCGTTTGAATGTAATGATTGATCGAGAACTTGAGCTGCAATCGATAAATAACATGAAAAAAATCAATTATCATCATCATCATCATCAAAATTTCCAAAATTCGATCGGTTTAAATTATTAACAATAAATTTGCACATTTTATTCTTACTGTTCCAAGATATGATGCTATTTCGTTTAGAATCGGCGTTATAACGGTCAATTTCTCGTCACCTTTCTGTGGACCTGAATTCCGAACTTTTTCATGTAATTCCGTGGAGCGTTCGTTTATCTTCTTTATTGCTTCGTCGATGTGGCGGTTCGCTACTTTTTTATTAAGTACAGCGAGTTCGGGCGAATAAGTGATTTCCATTATTAGTTGTCCCGAAACATTGAGCTCCGTCTGTCATTCAAATGTCAAATGTTTAAAAAAAAATTTTCATTTATTTTCCGTAGCTCATGGATAATGAAAGGTTTAGTTTTTTTTCTGTTCCACTATCGTTTATTTCACTTACTTATATTCAATATTCAACTTACTACTTTAACGAATTATATTAATTATTCAATTAATTTAATGAAATATATTAATAATTACATTAATTTAATGAACGAAAAACTTTTTATAATTGTCGCAAACTCTGCTGGTTCAAATTTAAAAGCAAACTTAAAATTTTTTGAGTGAAAAAAACGAAGTATTGAAATGAAACAGTGTCAAAATAACAGTAGAATAATATTTTCATGACAAAGTCACTATTTTGCTCCATTTTTTATGAGAAGCAATCAGACACGTAAATCAATTGAATTTTTCATGGAATACTATTAATGAGGATCAACTATTTATTGAACCTTTACAGGGTTGAATAGTATTTTTGGTTCATGTTATTTTTTCGCTCCGATTCATTCCAGTTGAATGTAATTTTTTTTTTTGGTATTGTTTTTATTGTGCATTGTTTTTTTGCATGTAATTCCATGGTTTTTTTTTTTTTTTTAATTCTGCTGATAAAATTGAAGGTTCAAAAACAGATAATTTAAAAAAAATGAAGCTTAGTTACCGAAACGAAAAAAGCGACAGCACAAACAAGGATTCCAAGCTTCGACATTTTGATGGTGATACTTTTCTCGTAGCTGAGTGGAGAGTAATTCGACCGTGCATTAGTCTGACTTTTATAGTCATTTTTTCAAATTCAAAGAATATTTAAATACGTAAAAAAAAAAACAGATTATGATAAAAAATATATCGACTTCAAAAAAAAAATATATGTAAGCGCAAGAGGAATTGTAATACGTCAAAGAAGTGATATTGCGTTCTCATGCAAATGAAGTTTACATTTAATTAATTTTTTTTCTCATTAGTATGAAAATTAGAAGGAAAATAAATAAAAAAGTAAGTAAGAGAAGATCTTTGCATTTATAAACGACAAGTGGTCACCATATGTTTTCTCATTTGTTAAAAAACTCGAGCCACAAAGTCAGGCCCAATTTAAATGCATCACCTGATTCGACAAATTGAAATGCGTAATTCTTCGCAAGTTTTTGGGATTTCGAATGAGTCTGGTTTCGTTTCGTTTGCCAGACCGTCGAAAACACGAAGTCGTTTCGAAATGATCGACAAGTTTATCAAACCGAAAAAAGAAAAGAAAAACACTGATCGATTTTTTTGAAACCAAATCCAATCGAAATCGACTTCATAATCTATCGAAAGTTGTAGCTGACATTTAAAAGAAAAAAGAGCACGCTACAAAGTCTCGAAAAACCTACGGGACAAGGTCATTGCCTTGTAAAAAAAAAAAAACTCCTCGATTTTTAGTGTTTTGCTCTAGTGCTTGAGAATAAACCAATTAGATGCTTTTTTTTTCTATTAATCGCTCCAAAGAAATGTGAAAACGTCATTGTGTCAACGTCAGTCTAAAAATAAGTCGAGCCACTGTTGGAGACTTTTTATTTTGCAAATCAATCAGGACTGCAGCTCAAAATGGCGGCAATTTTTTTTTCTAAGGCTTTTTATCACTCAATTATTTTATTTTCTGTAATATTATGGCGGAGGGCGACAGTTAACACCACACAAAATTTACCTAAAATGTTAATGATTATTTTGATGAGAGTATTATGTGCAATGAAAAAAAAAAGAACGAGAGCCCAATTTTTATTGGACTTTTAATTTTTTAACAGTGATTTTATTAACAATTTCCTGGAAAATCCGAATTAAAATCGAATTTGCGGCTTCGTTAAACAATAAGAAGATGGGAAAATAATATTTATCCATGGAGACGATCCTTATTCCAAAAGTTCGGTAAGATTTTGTACGCAGTTATAAATTTTTTTAATGATCAGCTCTCCCATGTCGTCAAAATAATCCGTGTACAAAGTAAACATTTCTGTAACAGCCTGACCTTCGGCCATTTTTTTGTAATATTCAAAAGCTTTCTCAGTGTCGTCGAAGAAGGCATTGTAAAGTTCTCGTGCAGTACTGCTTAACTGGAAGAAAAAAAAAACGATACCATATGTGACAAGAATTAAAATGCCGAAGTGGTGGGTGTTACGAATGCAAAAGAAAATATTAATATTGCATAATATTATATTGTATTATATTATTTTTATATTAACTATTATTTATTTCTGTTCTGGTTTATTTAAATATTTATTTTAACCATGTATAACCACTCTGTACTCTTATGAAAAATAAATATCTTTAAAAAAAGCGGTTGGTTCGCGGCTGCGGCGATCACACAAGATAAGCAACATCGACTTTGGTCAGTACTTGGTTGGGTGACCGCTCAGCCATGTACCGGCTGGCGTATCAATCGCTGAGCGGGAGGCATTTTACGCTCAGTTTCTGACGGTGTCAACCGACCGAAGCTCAGTCAAAACCGTGAAAATTTTTAAAAACTCGTGCCATTTTTGCAGACATCAATTTAAAAAAAAAACCCTTCGTACTTCCATAGCCAATAACTCGTCCTTCAAGAGAAAATCCGTTTTTTATTCTAGCTCTTATACTTTCGGATTTACGATTCCGCCCATTGGAGTATCAAAAAAGGACGTTTTTGGAGACTGGCTCCGTCGTCGCCATTTTATATAAAAACTGCATCGAAAAAATTTGATCTCAACCTTCAATATCTGTTTAATAAACCCTGAATAAAAAAATCCGATCACTTGATCCATATCCTCAAAAAAAATTGTCAAAATTAAGCCTTTTTTGCTGGCGCTACCCCTAAAGTGATTCTTCAATTAAAAAGCTTTGGAAAAGGTTTATCAAAAGTTATTTTTTATACTCACATCGGGACATTGGGATCCAGTGCAAGTGCTTGCCTGACATTTGAGCTCGTGTAGTTCATTTTTCTTAACATTAGACAAATGTAAAATTTCTCCAATCCACTTGGTTGCCTCATGATAGACGTCGTAAAATACGTGCTTTTTGAGACTCATCATTTTACCGTTTGATGCCGTCGCATAATCTGCGAAATAATCGTGGCATTTTTTATCATCGATAGGGTTTAGTCTACCGACTGAAATCCAGTGATTTACCAGTTTTCTAATCTGTATCGAAAAAAAACAAAATAGACAAAAACGCAATTAGGATTATCATCATCATTGAAAAACCATCAAAATTCGTCGGATCGGATTTAATTAATTTCATTATTCTTACCCCTCGAAAATGGTTTGATACTTTTTCCAAAAGTGGAACAGTCACGGACAGATTTTCTTCACCTGTCTTAGAACCTCCTACGCTGACTACTTTTTGATATACTTCCGCGGAACGTTCTCTTACTTTTTCTATTACGTCGTCGATGTGACGATTGGCTATTTTCCTATTAAGAATATCGAGCTGAGACGAGAACTTTACGTCTGCGAACCTCTGTCCACGATCCGAAACATCGAGGGTGGCCTGTTGTTCAAATTTGAAACAATTATTATTTAATTATTCACAGAATGTTGGGAGATTTAGAAAATATAGTTATTTTTTGTCTTTATTTATAAAAAAAAAAAACTACTGCTGCATTTATACTCGTTTCGGCATTATCATAAAGTGAGACACTGATTTTGATGAAAAAGTTGAGATTTGGTTGCCACGGTCTAATTATTTTATTAAATACGTTTCACTGAATATAATTAGCCAACCGAAAAAAAATGCCCTGTTTGGGATTTTTTTTTCAGAGATACTACAAAATAAATCGAAACTACAAAAACGGGATTTTATCGTACATATCAGTGACTGTTTACGATAATTTTCTTGAAGCGATTTATTTCAAAGTGGCGGCTGTGCAGCGTTTTCGCGATGACGTCTCCGTTTTTTCAGGGTGCACGGCCGGACTAACAGCTCCCGTAATTTTTTAATCATAATGAGGCAAAGAATTTTTTTTGATTATGTACAATAACTGCTACAGAAGTACGTAGAATTTTTGCGATACATTGATTTTTGGCCAAATGGCGAACTTCTAAAGTGGAAAGTGATAAAATTGCCTAAAAAATCGTCAGATAAGTGTTGATAACAAATGAACGTAAAGATGTAATGTAAAGATAACAATGTAAAGAAAAAATCCTCCGTCCTTCCATAGACAATGTATTTTCAAAGATATATTCAAAATTTCAAGTGAATCGGTTGAAAATAGTCTGAGTTATGAGTCCGGCCAACTTAAAAAATGAAGTTTTGAGATAAACGCGTTTGAAGTTTTGAGTAGCTCGCTGCAGATCAGACGGCCTTGTACTAAAAATCGAAAACCGAGTACTTAGAGGTTTTTACCATGCATAACATTTTGGGACAACATTTTTGAGGTCCTGAGAGACCATTTAAAATGAAAAAATAATAATAAAAAGTTTGAGCATGAGCGCTGGGCAATAAATTTCAGAATCAAAATTGAAGAAATTAAAAAAAAGAAAAAGTATAATTACCGAGGCGTAAAACACGGTTGCACAAAGAATGATTACGAGCTTCGACATTTTGATGTTCTTTCGTTTCTCGTAGCTGAGTAGAGAATAATTCAACCGTATACTGGTCCGACTTTTATAATGTTTTTTCAGAGCAGAAACAATATTGATCAATAAAAAAAAAAAAAAAAAAAAAAAAGACTATGGTGACTATTATATCTCTCCTACCGAACGTATCAATGTATGAAAGACTATTATAGGAAAAAAATTCATGTTGCATTCATATGCAAATGAATTAGACAAGTATACAAAAGTTTTTTCATCGTTAGAATGGAAATTAGATACAAATAAACAAAAAACGTTAATTCATCGTTATATTTATAAACGACAAATGGTTACCATCTGTTCCGTATCCAGGGGAAAAAATAAGCCATACCATTTTATTCTAGTTGGGATCTCAATCGGCATCCAATCGATTTGCAACACCGAAGAAATCATTTCGATAAGACGCGAAGGAATGAGCGAAGTAACTTCTTCGTCGTAGTGGAAAAAGTGCGTAAAGAGTAATTGACGTCGTGAAAAACAAAGTTTCTAAAACTAAATTTAATTCATATATTTAAATTTATTTATTTATTTTATTTATTCATTTAAATTCAATAATGAAATTTAATTATTTCAGTTTGATAAAGCCATCAATTTTCAGTAGATTTAACAAGTTAAATTTCCAGAAGTTTGACCATGATCGATCAATGATCGTAAACTCATATGAAGTTTTACTTGAATTTAAAAAGACGTCGCAAGAAAGTTTGAACAACATTTTCAGGATCATTTTCCACCACCAATTTTCTTGGAGAATCGGAATTTTTTACTGCACGTAGTTTTTCTAATCAATTTATTACTATTAATAATAATTATCGAATGAAAAATACAAAAAATAGTGATTTACAAAAATCTCAAGTTTGGGAAATGTTTAAATTTTAGAAAATGTTCCCGATTCATTATGGCTGTCAAGAATCATAGTCGTCATAGCTAAACCATCGAATAATGAAAATTAGTGAAATTTCATTACATATGAGCAGACGAGTCAGAATCGACGAAATAAAATGTCAATTCATACCGCGCGGATTATCGGGTATTTGAAAGTATAATGATCTGGAATATATCCCCACCCAAAACGACTGTAACATTTGGATCTATTGACGTTAGCTCGTGTATAAAGATTTCCATGTAAATCAATTGACGTTTTATGTAAATCGTAAATATGTGTAAACACGTGTTACGTTATCTGCAAAAATCGAGAAACACGTGTGATTAGCCGAATTAGAAGAATAGTGTTTTGTTATGTTAGTCGCCAAAATGCCCATTGAACCATTCGGAATTTTAAGGTAACTAGTGCAGCGCCTACTCGTCAAATGAGAAAAAAAGTTGGTCTTTAGTTCCAGGTAGAAAATTCTGAGTTCCCATTAATTAAAAAGTTCAGCCGACAACAATCTGCAGAATTTTCATTCACATTGTAATTTCGTTGATAAAAAATGCAAAGAGTGCGCCAATTTTTTTTCACTCCAGTCCCGGGCTGACCTCTTCATAGTGATTGAAAAAAATCCTAGTAATTAATCCATGCAGCGTCCCACACAGAGACTCATTTTAAGCCAGAGAACTGCTCGTTCGTTGTTGGCTAAAAAAAGAGTAAGAAAGTACAAGCGGGAGGCTGCCTCGAAATGCTCGGGATGCAAGCATTCTCGTGAGATTAGAATTTGTCACCGAGTGAAAGACGACGTCAAGTTTGGTACTAAACTATATGCTCGTACACATCGAAAGGATTTTTCATTCCAACGCGCCACGAACCATCGCCCATGCCCACGAGAGACTCTCAATCGCCGTATTTATTTCTTCTCTTCTTTTCTTTTTCTTCCTCTTATGACCACTTAAGATAAATCCAAAGCGCGGTGATACCCGGTAGGAGCAAAACGGTTTATCAAAAAATGAGGCTCCTCAAGAAGCCACTAAAAAGCTCTCAAGGAATTCTTCATATTCGTCCCATTGAAAAGAACGAGATTATTTATTATTATTTGCCTCTTTAGTTTGACAGTCACTGACCACTTACAAGGAGGTCCCATTTAATCGTTTTTCTCTCGCTTTCTCTCTTCGGATCCATGGAACACACACAATGGGGGGCCGCCACCATGTAATCTATCCACGGGAATATTCTCGAGAATTTTATACCGACATATAAATATAGATTTATTTATTGACGTTGTCTCCTGACACCGGAAAATATGAAGCTCGTAGGAACCCATTTGTCCCAATGAGTACTTATTTTTACATGACAAATGAAAGCGTTGATGTTCTAGGAAAATGAAAAGATTTATTGATGTTCAGAATCCCTCGTTATAACGGTGACGAATTATTCAAAAATCATTTCATTTCGACACGCGGAACTATTTTCCAATGGAACGTGTATTAAAAGTATTCATTATTTATTTATTATTATTCCTGCTGATACCCTCGCGGGTTTTTACGATCCTTTCCCTCATTTTTATCCTCACTACACTCTTCCTGAGTTCCTGAGTTCCTTGAGTTCCCCCGAAGAGCGTTTCTCACAGCCACTCTTTCCTAATGCACTGCTGCATCGCATTCGCACGAGGACCAATTAATAGGCCAATGGGCGGAATCGTAACTCCGAAAGTACAAGAGCTAGAATAAAAAACAAGATTTTTTCTTGAAGGACAAGTTATTGGCTATGGAAGTGCGTAGGGTTTTTTTTTAAATTGATGTTTGCAAAAATGGCACATGTTTTAGAAAATTTTCACGGTTTTGACTGAGCTTCGGTCGGTTGACACCATCAGAAACTCAGCGAAAAATGCCTCCCGCTCAGCGATTGATACGCCAGCCGGTACATAGCTGAGCGGTCACCCAACCAAGTACTGACCAAAGTCGATGCTGCTTAACTTGTGTGATCGCCGCAGCCGCGTACAGACCGCTTTTTTCAAAGATATTTATTTTTCATAAGAGTACAGAGTGGTTATTCATGGTTAAAATAAATATTTGAATAAACCAAAACAGAAATTAATAATAGATAATATTATAATAATATAATACAATATAATATTATGCTAAATTAATATTTTCTTTTGCATTCGTAACACCCACCGGTATTTTAATTTTAGCCACAGCAGATCTTTTTTTTTTCTTCCAGTTAAGTACATGGCTGAGCGATCACCCAACCAAGTACTGACCGAAGTCGATGCTGCTCAATTTGTGTGATTGCCTAGTATAAAAATAAAATATCGATGCTGCGACCATTCGTATCCTTCGATAAAGAAACAATAGCGATCACAGCTTCCGGAACGTTCGAATCTAAAGTATACCATCGAAAATGTGTAGCCCGTTAAAGTTTTGGGAGGAACCCAATTATTGCGAAAAATCTATATCAACTCCATCTTTCGCATTGGCCCACCGTCACGAATCTCTTTCGCGAATTCGGTTTCCCTATAATTCGGCCAAAAATCTGCCGGATGTGAGTAAAATAGATAGGAAATGTGGAGAGAACACGTTTCACCGGATAGAAACTTTGCTGAAAATCGTTTCGTGTTTTTCTGGACCGGATGAAGAAACACTAGTCAGCCAAAAATTCAGGGAGAATGAGATACATGGCACTCAGAGATAGAATCTCCGATCGATGACCTCTTGCGTCTATATTCGATGTGTGTCTATGTATAAAAAAATGTGAAAAAAGTAATAAAATTTAATTTAAAACAAAAAAAAATTGATTTCATTTGTGGAAGAAAAAAAATCGTAACTTTCAATATCAAAACTTAGAATGATCAAATTAATTTTTTTATTCACCCTTCAAAGTCGTTTTTATTTTTAATCTTAATGGAAATTTATTTTCTGCAAAATAGAAATAGCCATTAATTTGAATATTCAATAGTTTCAATTTCAAAATATTGAAATTTCAATTTTCTTTGTCGGAATATAAATAAAGTTAAAAATTTTTGAAATTTCAACTTTTTCTGTCGCAATATAAATAAAATGTTATGAAAATTAATGCATTTTTTTTTTTCAAAAAAAAAAAAAAAAAAAAACTTAATATTATCGTTTCACATTTTCGACCGTTTTGATCAAATTTGAATGAATAACAATTGGAGCACGAAGATTACTCCCGAGTAGATTACATTTTATGGTACAAAGTGGCTCGAAAATGGACCCTAAACGAGTATCGAAATATATTTAAATAGTAAAATACATGAAAACTGGATTTCGGTTGAAATTGAATGACAAAATGAATAATCGTGAGTCGGACGAGCGATAATAGAATGGTGTAATAATTGAAAAGATTAAGCCATAAATGAGCTGGATCTTGGTCTTTGTACATTTCACCGCGTCATACTTACACCACGAACGATTGGGATTCGTTGTAATTTTGGTGAAAAAATATTCGATGAGTACCAAACGGGACAAAATAGTACATGCGAAACGATTAATCGATACTATATACATGTATACGAAGATTCAGTAGCGCGAGAAAGAGGATTTCCAACCAACACCACTGATATTAATTAAAAACTCTACAGCCATGGCTTGGGTACGAGATCGTTGTTACCGGACCAGAGGGAAATACCAGTATTGATGATAGCAAAATATACATACATGTGATGGTGCAAACACACTCTCTGATGAAAACGCAGGTACATGGATTCTTATTAACAAACAGGGTGTCCTGTTTCAATTAAAAACCTGTCAAATTCATTCGATAATATAATCAAGAATTTCCAGTATCATTTTTATATCATTTTCAGATTAATCAAAGCAACGTGCCATTTGTCTTGATCGAAAAGATCGAATTTCATTAAAATTAGTCGATGGAATCAGAATTATTTCAATTAAATCTGTCAAATCGATTCGATGATATAATCAAGAATTTCCGAATCATTTTTTTAAGTTTTAATCAAAAGGGATTATATTTATTTTATC